>CACKRE030000548.1:179877-191430 GCA_902602495.3 Ectocarpus sp. CCAP 1310/34 | reverse complement strand
TCCCCCCCCCCCCCTCTCTCCTTCCGTGCCCCCTTCCGCCGTTGCTGTTGCTGTTGTCGTTTCTGCCGATGCATGCCGCCCAACAGGAAAAAAGATGCAGGGCAAGAAGATGCATTCCAGCGGTGGGTCACGCGGCCCGGGTGCAGCGGCCAAGACGGACGTCGACATCAACGCGTATCGTACCCTGATCGTTTCGTCCCGTCACCGGTCTTACGTGAAGGAAGATGGGACTGTCCGTACGTCGGCCAGGCGTAGAACGGAAACGAAGTGGTTCGCGTACAAGGACGTCAGAGGGATCAACGGAGGCAAGGACATCTTCGGACTTAAACAGTTCGACACGAACGGCAAAGAGAGGAACCTCTCATACCCCTCCGACGCCTCTGGCAAGGACCTCTCGGGGTTCATGGGCCTCGGCGAGAGCAACCGGTTGTTCGAGGGGGACCTCCAGACATACGCCCGGCGTGCCGCCTCGACGTAGGTTAGGTTTGGGGTATATACGTGTGAGAGAAGAGATTGTGTTTTCTTGGTAGCCGAGTGGTGTTGGATGGAGTTTGCAGGCTTGGGTGGATTTGATGTCAGGACATGTGCGAGTTCGTCGTCGCTCACATCAATGGGCTTTGCCTCACTCAGGGGAGAAAAATGTCTCGGGTGGTACTTCACTGACAAAGTTCTCTTGACTGGAAGCGGTTGGCAGTGCGACCGGCGAGATTGTCGGCGGTGTGTCAGACAGACAGCGTACATGTTTCCATCCCGCCTCAGGGAAGGGGGTGGATAGACGTGTGCCTGGTTGTGTGGCGTTGAATCATTCCATATGCGATATTCCGTTGATCGAGTCTCTAGACCCAGGGAGAGAACGGGTTTGCGCGTGTGGTTCTGCCCGAGGAACTCAGACCCGAGAAGGCTGGAGCCAACTAGGGATGTGTGTTACCTACATAGATTGTCGATGCAACTTAAGTTTTCACTCAAGCAACAACCCACGCTCTGTGGAGCCGGCCCTCGACTCCCTCAACGACCACCGTAGCACTCTTCTTTTGGAGCGCCGGCGAACTCTGCCCGCATGCCACCCTCACCCATTCCCCGAAACCAAGGCCGTGTCCTTCGAACACTTTGAAGGAAATTACAGCGTGCATGACTTTCAAGTCACTGAACGTGTGCCGATCGTCTCCATTCACTGGTAACATTTTCCTGACCCAAACATTGGCCGATTTGCTGAATCGTTGGTTAATCTCCGCGGCAGTTAGATGAGCTGTGTCTTTGATGCCTCGGATCCTCTCTAGACCTTCGAAAAATTCTTCGAACTCACACAGAATAGGAACTACAGTCTCAACCGCGCCAGTAGAGACGACAGCTACATGAGGGTTCCCCTCGCGCGGCGAGAATTCGGCCGCCCCAAGGATTTCCGGTAAACCACGACCGGACATGAAAGACAATGCACACACAAGTTCGAAGTAGTTTGCACGCGGGTATTTGACGATCGATGACATCAAATCGATTAACTCGGTTGCGTTTACCACAACCCCGCGCTCACACTTGGCGTCCAGAGCTTCCCTACGTTTTTTTCGTGGGAGGCTCTTTTCTTCCGGCGTAAGCTCGAGCCGAGAAACAAAACGTGGAAGCAGTTGCACTTTACGGAGATGTTCGTCGACTTCGGCCAGCCCGGTAAAGGAGTCCTTCCGAGAGTATACCTTGCGTCGTGCCGACCATTTGGCACGAAGGTCTAACTTGGCAAACATCAAGACGCGTCCCTCGGCCGTTTTGAGCTGCTTGAGGTAATTCCGTTGTCCCTTAGTCTTCTTCGCCACCATTGCCTCCCTCTTGATGAGCCTTTGCAACGACCGGAGCTCGTTCCTGACGGGACCGGCATTGTGGTTTGCGCCATATGTGTCCATCCACTGTAGCCTGACCTTTCTCACATTCTTATTCAGAGATCTCGGGTGTAATTTTCTCAATGCTTCAACGACTTCGTCTGGATCCTCGTTTTCTTCCAGCCATCTCGAACACGTCACAATAGTTTGGTCCATCTTGGGAAAATACACTTGCTCTGCCTACTTCATGCCATACAAAATAAACCAACATTTCGACAATAACGGCTACTTCTCTGACACTTTGTTTTCTGCTTCCTTCTTCTTCTTTGTAAGCCCCCTTCCCAAACCACCTCGGGCACGGTTGCACCTCAAACACTTTACGTCAACGTTGCCCGGCGTGTGGGGTAGGGCGTAGTCGAGACGATCAAGCGTGGGCTGACGCTCGCTGTACACTGCCCAGATGAGCTCGAGCGAGCATGAGTTGCATCTCCCACGATAGGAGCGCAAGAGTTCTTCGATAAGGGCGTCCTTGTGATGCCCCCCGTCCCCGTCATCTAGCCGCCCGGCGGCCACATCGGCGCGCAGGTAGCTCGAGACCTTTGTGGTCGCCCACGACCTCCTGGTGTGTTCAGGCATGTCGCTGACACTCCGATGGACGTCATCGAGGACTACGGCGTTTGAGGACCCCGTCGCTCGGCTGATGGCTGTGTAAAGCCAGTAAACGTCTGAATACCGGTGTCGAGCCTGGTGGATCACCAATTTCCCTTCCACTGTGCGACCCTGAACCGCGTGCACCGTACACGAACCCGGGGGATCAAACAGGATCTCTGCCGCGGCACGACTGAGAGTGGTCTCTTCGAGGGTGGCGCCGTCGTCGAAGGCACTTTGCACGACGACCGATTCGGCCGACGAACGAACGATGTGGTAGGCGTGGTTCTTGTGCACCTTTCCTGTCTTCCCGAGGTCTCGATACTGGGCACCCACCACCGCGCTTTGACCCAGCGCGTCCCACCCCCCAGCCTCGTTGCACCTCGTCAAACCCCGGAAGGCATGGAACCTCGCACATTCCCTGGTATAAGCGAGGTGGAAATCGGAAACGTGTGTGCCGGGCCCTGTGGGTTCGATCCCGCCAAACCTTTCCAGGGCTCGGGTCTGCGCTTCGGCGCTGTTGTCTCCCGCACCCAAGATGTACAACAAACTATCGTCCATCTCGACCTGTTCGTCGATCGTCCTGTCCCGCTTGCGTGCGAACAGGTGAAAGCAGGTGGGAAATGCTCGCTCGAGAACGAGTTGCCTGTCGACGTTGTCAACGCTGATAGACATGCCGCTACACTCACGAACGGGCTGCAGCTGGTGCGTGTCATACGTTCCGATGACGTGGACACCGCTGCTGTGAGTGGCGGCGAAGATCATGCTGAGCGCATGGAGAGACATGTACGCGGCTTCCTCGATTATTACAACGTCCACCCTCGGGATATGTATCGAGCCCGCGGTCTTCCTGACACGCGCGTCGTCGCCGATGAAAAACCCAAGCTGATGGTCGGCAGTCTTCACGCTCCACCCGGAGGGCAGGTCGGTGTACGACGTGCGAAGGCTGTTGGTGGGTGTCAGCACAAGACCGGTCTCGAAGACGGCTTTCGCAGCACGGAGCGCGCAGTAGCTTTTCCCTGCTCCACCGTGTTCCCCCGTGACCGCACAAACGACCCTGTCCTCCTGCGACACCAGCTCGCGGAGTAGTCGCTCGAGAGTTGCTGGCGACTCCGCCGCGCAGATGTCCGGCCATATCTTCCTTTTGTCGTCCTTGCCGACAGATCGCCAGGCTGCATGCGCGGCTTCCATGGTACCGAAGGTCTCCCCGATGCCGCCCCATAGTGGGACGACACGCAGCGCTCTCTCCCGCGGGCAGGGAATGGTCCTCATGGCCGGGGGTAGATTGTCGAGGGCCAACTTCACGTCGATGCCAGCGAAGACGCGATCGGGAGACGCTGCGTTCTTGAGGGCTGATTCGAACTTGAGAGTGCCGGGCGCTTTGAGTTCGCCGCTGAAAAAATGCTCGTAGAGGTGCCTTGCTTCCTCTTGGACCTCTGGAGGTCCTCTGAAGAACACGGCGTCGCACTGGTAGCTGAAGGCAGAACCCCCACACGCCTCGAGCATGTTCCGCACCTCCAACACACGCAGGCGCGTTTCGTCTAGGATGAGCGTCCCCAGGGCCCAGAACCCGTCTCGGTACCAAACCCGGCTAGCCTCGAAACAAAGGTAGGCATCTCCGCTGTCGAGTTTCTCGATGCCAAGCCCCCCATCGGTACTATTCTTCCGCAGCTCCGACTTGATGCGATTAACTTCGCCGAGGACGGGTACGATCTTACCCCCCACGGCCATGGCCTCCTTGCTTGTAGTGACCATTACGGCGTTGATCCTGTCGGCGTGCCTCTGCTGTAACAAGCCGCTCGTGCGAACGAATAGACCCTTCTTGAACCTGCGAGCAGCGTCCGGGTCTTGGAGGAGGGGCTCCCCTAGATCCCGGGCCAGCAGGTCCTGCACGAGCCTGGGTATGTGGCACTTTTGGATCGTCCTCGCAGGTCGCACAAAGTGGCTTACGCGGTGTGGGGCGGGGGTTTCAATTAGCGCCAAATATCGCTTGTAGTTCCGACCAAAGACTGGCGTTACGTCCGCATTCAGGAACACGTCGGGATCGCCACCCGCTTCCAGGCGGACGACGTACAACGTCCAATCCTCGATGTCGTGGCCGTCGAATACCTGCACCTCGTCCATGTGGGTGAACGCCGGAAGATTCTCCATGCTCAGCATTGCAGCCGTGTGCGCGCCGTTGATGTCGCACTGCCAATCTCCTGGTCCGTAGGTTGTGCCCGATGCGTCTTCTGCCCCCACGATAGGTCCCCTCCAACACACCTCGAGTAGCGCGAGAAGAGACGGGCTGTACTCACTCGAGACCCGAAAATCCATCACACCACGAATGAGCTTGCGCCCCAGCGTGTCGTGCAGCTCGATCAGACGAGTAGCTTCGTCGCATTCGAGTGAATCCGGATCCAGTCCGCCCATGCTCGCGCCGCACCAGGTTCGAATGATGATACCGTGCGCCGGCAAAGACAACGAATCCCAGTGGCTGTAGCTGGTGAGCCTGCCCGCACAAGCCACGCCACCGAGGTGGAGATGGAGCATGAGCTCGTCCAAAGCCGTACCGGGAGGTGCGTACCAGGTCTTTTTGCTGTCTGCCTTGTCGTCGGTTCCTCTCCGCCGCTTACGAGCGGTCTGCTGGTGGTCCGTATCCGTCTGGCTCGAGGCAAGGATTGCCTCCGTCATGTCCGCGCAACGACCAAAGGTTCTGGTGTCACCATCCGATTTCTCCTCTCCCTCCCCCTCCTCGGCCTCCTCGGCAATACGGCGAAAGAGACGCCTCGTGCGCACGCAGTGCTCGACCGCCACATGCAGAGATGGACCGACCGCCCCCTCGCGAGCGCCGGTGAAGCGATCCTTCCAAGGGCCATCGAGCACCAAGCGGTACACGTGGCCCTCGCGAACGCCGACATGTAGCGCTCGAGGACGGAGGCTCGTCGTCTGGCCCTTGGCACCGACAACCTCGGCCCCGGAGCCCCTGTGCGACCACACGACGACTGACGCCTTGGTGGTCTTGAGCCACTTATCGAGATGGCGGACAGTAACGGCCGGTACACATTCCTCGCCCGAAAGCCACGCCGAGAACTCTGTTGAACCAACGTCCCTCTCGAGCATTATCGAGTAGAGGTTGCGGAAATAGTTTCCCCCATCCATGGCGTTCGGCGGTGCACGCTTGACACCCTTCTTCGACCGTCCGCCGGCACGAGAATCCATGAAGGCGCCCGTCAGCGGGTCTACGTCACGGAACCCAAATCTCCGTCGATCGCGTGCGAGTAGACCGACCTGACAGTCTCGCCACGAATCTGCGACCAGGACCGCCAGGCAGGCACCCGGGAGGCGCTCCTTCCAAATAACCCCAAACTCGGTAAGGGGATCGTACCTCACGAGTCGGTGGCCGAAGGATGCGATATTGAGCTGTCTGAAGCGTGGATCCTCCGATGTGACACCGGCGCGAACCTGCAGGTCCACGAGAGATGTAGGGATGCCGTGCTGGTTGACGTCGATCCTTCGGCCCCGTGATCCCCAGCAGAGTATCACTCGCCAGGTCTCGTCGGCGGCGGAGACGACGAGCTGTCCGTGTCCGCCGCCCTCTACGTCGACGAAGGCCGCCCGCCAGGCGTCGGCGTCGTCTCTGTGCACCAGGCGCCTGCGCAGCATCGTCCGCGCCCAGGCCTGGAAGTCCGGGAGGTCGGGATCCCCGCCGAGCGGGTGCGAGTTGAACCAGCGGTGCCCCGGCCCCGGGGAGAGGCGGGGGAACGGCAGGCGGAGGCGGAACCCGGCCCCGAAGACCGCCTGGCGCCTGTAGGTCTCTCCCTCCCTCTCCCCTCGGTAGCGCCAGCCGTTGCTCCTGTCGGGCAGGGGAGCGGCCTGGTCCACCTGCTCGACGCCGCACCACCGGTACTCGGGCCGCGGGAGAGCCGTGGCGGCGGCATAGTAGTTGTTTCTCTTTTTATAGTGTTGTCGCAGCATTTTTTTAATTTAAAAGTAGGACGACAAAAAAAGTCGGCGATTGTGGACGAATCGTCAACCACGGCGAAAGATCCCTCCCTGTGTTCTTCTTGGTGATGGTTGTGACGGCTGAGGGCAATAAGGAGTCTCGCGTCCATTGTTTCACGGAAATTTTGTGTGTGCTGCCTCTCTGAAGGTAGGTGGTGATGCATGGTGGATCCCTTATCTACCATCGTCATCGTCGGCTGCGGGATCATCATTTTTTGGGCGTGGCGGGGGACACAGCGACGCCGCTGGATTCGAACCAGGCGCAGAAAAGAGAGAAATATATATTAGGCGCGGGGTGCGGGGGTCAAGAGACCAGACTACTAGTCTACTGCTGTGTCCATACTTTTTCCGACCCATCAGCGAGCTGCGTGCCACTTCGTACATACTACTGTACAGATCTGCCAGCTATGTAGCCGCTGGGACCGACTGCATCGAGAAATCAGTCATAGGGTACTACTACTACTACAGAAGTGTGCGTGTGTGTCATCGAACCAATTATCTCTCCTCTCTCTCTGTCCTTGTTTGTGTCTCTGGTGGATCAAGGCGGACATGGATCGACTGCTGCCGTGTAGTACGTAGACTATGTTCCTCCCCCCCCCCCTGAAGCCTCTCTCACGAAAACTCGACGAGCCACGGAACCTCTTCTCCTCTCTTCGAGCAGCCAGCACGAGGAGGAGAGTGATGTGGGCGTGAGGCAGCAGGGTGTATTCTTCGCCAAGCTTGGGCTGTCTATATCATCATCAATCGGTTGAAGACCGGAAAGATTCCTTGCTATCGCATCCCGAATCCAAGATTGAACGCGTCGGAGATCTATCGGACGGTCGGAGGATCCATCATCTCTCTCTATCTATTGTATCCCCCGCCGTTCTCCTGTAATCAGCCAGGATGATGAGGTCATCATTCGAAGACGACTTGATTTTCCCAAGATCTCCCAGCGTGCTGTCCTCGAATCCACCGTGGATGACGTCACCCGACATCCAAGGATCTTCGATCGTGCCCTATTTTTTTTGCTGTTTTTTAAATTCCGCCGCAGGGGGCGTTGGCCAATCAGCGAACTGCGTGCCACAAATGTTTTTCTCTCTAATGAGTCCTATATTATTCATCCATCCCCGGTAGGTCATCTTTCTGCTGGTGTGGCACTAGGTACGTACCTTGTAGATATGTGTAGTCGAGGTGCCCTGTACCCAAGGGTCGTCTGCAGGCGGTAAAGCCTTTGTTCAGTTCCAGACAGAAGTCTGTGTGATCTGCAGACCGAAGTCTGTGCAGACCGAAGTCTGTTGAGGCAGTGACCGAAGTCGATGTTGTTTCTAAGTGTCGCTTTTGGGACTTGTACTTTCTTCTTTCGTCAGCTTACTTGCAGACGAGAGAGGGAGTGAACCCGGTGGGGCTCGCAACACCTCGTGATCTCGCTACAATGATTATCCTCTGATCAACCATCAATTCATTCGTGAGCTCCTCGCTAGAACTCTAGAACTCGTCATTACATGTTACGTTTTATGTTGTACCAAACGTCACTTATCACACCGCATCTACGTATGATTGATTGCATACAGCAATCATACAGTTGCATCTATCTTACTACACACATCCTACAGCACTTGTGTGCTGTATTCCAAGACGCCCCCATGATGGTTGCAATTTTACATGTGCTTCAACAACCTCGTCGTTGTTCTATACTGCACAAATCCTGCTGTCTACGTACCTCCTCGTTTTGGTACTCCTGCATCATATTCGCCCCCATAAACCGGTATGCATTTTTATCGTGCTTCAACAACTACCTCTCAGCTGTTATCCTGGGAGCGTAACTTATGGATCGTATTGAAGCTGGGAGTAACGCAAACGCACACACCAGGGGGAGTAGACAATCCCTCACCATTTCGTTGCAGGTAATCGTGGCATGCCTCGCATTCATCTGTTGTGTTGTCATAGCACTTTTTTTTAAAATGAATTGGATGCAAAATTGTCCGTTGGCGTGGGTGTCCTGACGGTGGCCTTCATTTTTCATGACCGGACCCGAAGTAGGGCACTTGGTAGGATAGGTGTGACGCACATTTGGCATCGAAAATACTTCCCTTTCTTTCGGAGAGAGCTGACGCCGGTCGAGCTGTCTGAGATTGGGCACATGCTGTTGCATACGGAGCATCTACAGGAAAAACAGAGAAGGGAGAGGAGAGCGAGGGAGCGGGATATGAAGATAATAATTGCGCGGGATAAATGTCGGAGGCAAGGGGTTAGGATGACGTCTTGGAGGAGCGTGTGTTACATGAACGCGACATGAGCGGGCTGAATAGATTCATATATCATTTTTAGCATCGACCACGCAGACTGGCTAGCCAATGAAAAAATAAAGTGTGGTTGGAAACACATGTATGTTGCGTTGATTGATTCATGACTGACGAAGCGTGAAGAATACGTAGGAAAACGAACACATTTACTTACGAAATAGTGAGTGAACAAGCAAACCCTAAGGCGGCCGCTGACGCGGGCAGAGCCCCTGCACTTCTCCCTCCCGCCATGGCACAACCGGCACTGGTCCGTTTTGTCCTCTAGAATGTTTTGGATGAATTCTAGACAGTTTGCGCCGTCGGTGTGAGCGTATTCACGTTTTCCTTCTTACTTGGGATCTGGATAACGCCCGATCCAGCTGAAGAACACGCGGCCCTTTAGCGAAGCGCTGATCATCAAACGCACAACCGAATTCATAATATTGAGCCGCGGAGCGCGAAGCGCGACCGTTCCTTTCCCTCCGTCCCAGGAGGGAAAAAACAGGCTCGGTCTATCAGGGGCCCAAGTTTCAATAAAGAACCGCCTGGATTTTCCATCCTGTTCGACCAGCACATGGTCTGTAGAGCACCGATTGACGATCTGCTGGCTTGTGAGGAACAAGAAAAATAGGGCGCTCTTCAGCACACCGGTTTGGTCGTACTCCGACAGCAGATGGCCGTGCTTCACCGGCATTTGTACCAAAAAACCATAGGAGATAATCTCCCCGATCCCCGAGGAGTTGTAGAAAAAATGGAGAACCAAAACATCGGAGATCTACCACCCACACGCACGTAGTCACGCAGCTGGAACAGAGGAAGCACTCAACCAAACACGCGACACCGCTAGGAGGGGGAAGACAGCAATGGCCCCGGAAGGGAGCCATACACGCAGCTCGTGGCGGATGCCATTATCATTGATGCTGATTCGGTGCGTGGGGAGGGGACACCTGGAAACAAACCAGTGCCTAACACAGGAAAAAATGGCCTTGTGTGGCGGGTGTTTTCCTCCCATGGATGCATTCTGCCGACTCTCGCCATCTCAGCTTCCGTGCGTCTTATTGCCCCGTGTTCTCTGTTAGCCGCAAGATGTTGCATACACACAGCTCGCAGGGAATAGCTTTACCATGTTGCTGCTGCGTCACTCTGTGCAGAGAAACCTCCGAAACCCTAATCGGTGGGGGAACGTACGTGACGTTTACACTGTAGGTGACGTAAGATACCACACCCCCTGCACCGATCACTTCAGCTCGAGTACTCCACGTCGAAGAGGGTGCGTACACCCAGCAATACGTTGGCGGGAAGCTCTCGACGAGACGGCTCCCACATCAACATTAACGGCACCGCCACTCTTTGTGGTGTGTAGCAACCGAGCTTTGAAATAGGTCCGACCTTTGATATTGGTCTTGGGGGTGTTGTTTCTTGTGTCACCTGCGGTACTGCTGTAGGCACACGCGACAACGGCCGTTCGTTGCAGGCGCCTTTTTTTTTGTTGATGATCGACTGCCACTCGCCACTGCACAAAAGCATCGCAAATTGTAGGCTACTGCGAGGTATTGAGTCGGCTACCCCGCGGCTCATTACCCCGCCTTATCTAGTATTGTAAGCGGAGCTTACAATAAATATTAGACTGTTTTGGTGACTAGGCGCTTCGTCATATTGTCCACCTGAGAGCCCTATTCCAACGGAGGTAAGCACGAATAGGTAGATAGCATTTATGATACCATGGGCGAACAAGCAAACGCCCAAGCGGCCGCTGCCGCAGGCCGAGACCCTCCAGTCCTCCCTCCGACTGCCATGACAAAGCCCGCACTTTTCCGTGTTTTCTAGAACTTTGGTGATGAAACTGTAGGCAGTGCGCGCCGTCGGCGTGAATGTATTCGCGTGCCTTCTTACTTGGGATCCGGATATCGGATATCATATCGGTTATCCAGATCCCACGTAAGAAGAAAAGCGCGAGTACTTATACGCCGACGGTACGCACTGACTACAGTCTGATCACCAAAGTTCTAGAGAGCGATCACGGCAAAGTGCAGGCTTTGTCATTTCATTCGGAGGGAGAAGTGGAGGGGCTTTGACTACTGCAGCGGCCGCTTCGGCGCTTGCTTGTTCACCCACGGTAACGCAAATAATGCGTACTGCTTTGCCTACGAAGGACCGAGCGCCAACTCATTGCTGTTGTTTGATTACCGGACTTGACAACAAGATTCTTGAAAACCCCGGCCCGAATTTCAAAACTCGGTTAACTCCACAGCAGTCAGTCAGTAAGAGAAGCGGCCGAAAATTACGACGTTGGAAACGCTGTGTCGAGAGCTTTCCGAGAACGCACTATTTGACTGCTGTATGGCATCACCTTCGTCGTGGAGTAAATCGAACTTTGAAAACCGGCCCAGGGGGTGTCATATCTTTGATTCCTACGTGCGGTATCCTTTGAACCACACACGGGCCTCAGCGGGAGACAAGCTGGGGGGCAGCAGTTCGTTACAGACGAGAACGGCGTGCTACTCCGGAACAAGGATGCCATCCTCAAGCGGTGGTGGAGATTCTTCAATACCCTCCTGAACTCCAAGTCCCCCACTCTGAACCCAGACGTTGTCGAACAGGTGATGCAGCGACCAGCGACGCGCGCCACCCGACACCTGGCGGCGGTACCAGACCTCGAGGAGGTTGAGGCGGCGACGAAAGGCCTGGGGAACTGGAAGGCGGTTGGTCCCGACCTCCTTGCCGCCGAACTGCTCAAGGTCGACGGCGACGACGAGCCAGTTGTACTGGAGCGCCTCCGTGCCATCTTCGTCGAAGTGTGGAATGGGGGAGAGATGCCGCAGGAGTGGAAGGATGCCATCATTAAGGTGCTG
>CACKRE030000548.1:165578-178240 GCA_902602495.3 Ectocarpus sp. CCAP 1310/34 | reverse complement strand
AGTACGGAGAGATTGAGACAGAAGGAGGTACTGGATAGAGAGACCGGGATGGTTTTTAATGTGAAGACAACAACAACAACAACAACAACACACCCACCCCCAATTTTTCTTTTTTTCTCCCAACATTGGATTCTGTCGTCTGCCCCTCTGGCCCCTATCGTCCACTTCTACTAGCTAGACGACCCAACCGGGGTCACATAGGAGGGGGGGGCTGGACCCCCTCCGGCGGTTCCTGCCTGAGGTATTTTTATCGCGAGAAGGGTACAGCAATCCCTTCCTCGCAACTTACGAAGTGGATTATGGTTTACTAACAACGAGCTTTGTTTGCAGCGCGTCGCTTTCATCCTAGACCAGGATTGATTTATTGAGAAAAAACTCACTCTGCCGGGACTCGTGTGTATGTAGGTGCTCTGCTCATAGCCCCGTCTTTGATACAGCACGCGACACATTTTATTTTGATCGGTTTCCGAGGGCTCTTTTCTCGAACGGTCGGTGCGGTACCTGTTATTTTCTTTTTATCATTTTCTTTTCTTTTTCCGAGTGGTTTGTACCCTATTTTTGTTTTGTTTCCCCGCGGCGTCGTATGTGCCGGGTTTTGAGACCACGGGCTCCCCATTTTTTGTGAACTAAAGAGCTAATGTGAGAAACAACAACAACAACAACAACAACAACAACATTTCAATAACTTAAATTGAATTCTGTCCATGCTGCGCACCCTACTGCTGTAGACTCGAGGTATCTACGAACGCATAATTATATGGATAGTCTAGTACAGTTCGGGAAGGGGAATGAATGTCCGACGGCCGGGGGACATATTTTGGGGAGACTACAATTCTACTGCTGTATACCACTGCTGTAAAAAAAAAAAAAAATGCTACTGCTGTATTGTATTTACAGCAGTTCGTGTTGTATTAGTCTAATAATTAGAGTTGTGAATCGGAACGATGTACACGATATATATCGTCCGATATATATCGATATCGGTATCGAAAATTCGTGCCGGTGTTCCGACCGATGTTTTCTTAGGGGCTCCGTGAATCAAATTTAGGGTATGCGCAGCAGTACGGAGCCCCTGTACGCCACACACACACAGCACAGCAGCGCAGAAACAGCAGACAACAGCACCATGTCCANGCCGTAGGCGATATATCGGAGAAAATATCGTTATATCGGCTGCTGCGCAGCCGATGTAAAATATATCGTTTTTTCGTACCGATTCACAACTCTACTAATAATAGTATAGTAGTTTTCTTCGAACAAGCGGGTTTGTCTCCTGAACCAGCATCTATTTGCCTGACTCACGTCACGACGAGCAGAGGACCACAGTGGGGTGTCGCACCCATCCTCATAGGCCCGGCGAAGTTTTGATGGTGCACTCTCAGGTCGCAGTGGTGGCGGAGACTTACTGTCCGATGTGCCTCTGGGTGAGCTGGTGTGCTTACATGCTTTTTGTAGGTCCCTTTTTGTATTCGGCACTGCTCGTAGGAAATCATACCCCCCCCTCCCCCCCCCTGGAAAGTGCATTATTTTCCAGTGCAGTTCTGGCCCGTACCTCTTTTTTCTTTTCTTCCGACCCCTATGAAACTGGCGGTCTCCGATTGCTGTAGCTCTCTCTCGTTCCGCACACCCCTTGCCCCCCCTACGAGCAACGTAGGAAATTTGTACGGCGTAGCCATGGGTGGTGTTCAGCCCCTTAACAAGGTCAATGTGGTCAAGAAGCGCACGAAGAAGTTTGCGCGGCATCAGACCGACCGGTTTATGCGGATCAAAAACTCGAGCTGGAGGAAGCCGAAGGGTATCGATGGACGCGTCCGCAGGCGCTTCAAGGGATGCCTGCCTATGCCCAACGTCGGATACGGTAAGGTTCTGCATAGGCTTGTTTGCCAAGTGTTGTAGCGTGCTTCAAGTCAATAATAAGACAAAGGATAGGAGCGATGCTGTACGTATGTGGTAGACAGATCATCTCATGGCTGTAGCCACAGGCACAGCAATAGTGCATATTGCATGGTGTGCGTTCGGTGGACGAGGACAGCTCGTTTGTCGTAGCTGTTTTCTCCTACTTGCACGTTGTGGTCACAAGTCGGCATACGCGCAGGTACCCTGACACACAAATGAGATCAATCAGAAGGAGAACGACGTTGCTTACGGGAGTTTGCGGTAGTTTTGCCTAAACAGCAAGCAAGCTAGCGGTATGGCCTCCCGTCGCTGTATTTACGCCGCATTTTCTGCTCTCTCAGCTGCGCGCGCTCTGCACGTGCAACCGGCAGCAGCTTGCACATGAGTTTGCTTACCATGCCATGCTCCATCATGTGTTACTCTCTGCAGCATACACATGCGTATGACATACCCTCATAATATATTGCTGAGGCAGATGCAATTCCCAAGAACACCTTACACCAACACCCAGATGCATCCAACTCCAACCGCGAGTCCACTGGCTTGGAACGTACTCATCAGCACAGCAGAATTCCCTGATGATCTGCTGATGGTGCCTGTACAAAGTCTAGTTCTCTGTGCATGCAAATCGATGAGAGCCGTTGTAGCGGAGTCCAGACCCTTGGTCCAAACGATAGCACGGCGGGCAAAGACAGGCACATGCAGCAGGCAACGGAGCCCGTAATCTACAACCTACCGGCTTAATTTTCCTGTCGGCATACATAGTCTATGTTGACAGTAATTCTGCCGCACGATGTACAGGCAGCGGAGTAGCGAAGGTGGCAATTGTGGCCACGAAGGCCGATCAAAAAGACCTTCAGATGACGTTTCAAAAACGTATCTCGTGTGGTGACGATGTCCGAGATGTGTCGGTTTTCCCGTTTGTCCCCCTCTCCTGAGAAATAAATCGGGCGAAACATGCTTCTACAGTAGGAAGGTGTTAATTGTCACAAATGGCGTCACCTGTAATGCATATAAGCAGTACCGAACTCAGATTCACGATTCTACTCACGAGCGCGTTTGACCTTTTCCTCCCGCCTTCTCCTTAACGAACGAACGCCTGTGGCAAGGGGGTATCCTGTATCTGATTGTGGCGTTTTCATTGCTCTCGTTGATTTGCTAGAGAACCCAAGTTTGATCTCGATGTAGATCTACATCGAGATCTATGAATACGGCTACACATTTGATGCGCGAGATGAGCGGCGTGTTCTCGGAATCCGATCACAGACGTTTCACTCAGAGCCAGGAGGAAACAAACAAATGGACGCGCCGTAGTTCATGACACCCGAGGGACTGTTCGTCACGATTCCGTAGGCTACAAATCCTGCTTTACGTTCCTGCACCCTTTCTGCCACGTACGGGATGGGGGAATACTTAGCGCCGTAGACAGTGGTTTTCCCGCAAACCCGGTGTACTCCGCTACAGTCTAGATGTTGCAGACCCCATCGCGGCTAACAAAAGGGCCACTGGCAGCTGTAGACGAAAGTTGTCATCGCGCCCGGCTCGTCTCCTAATCTCGAGGGCCCCCCACAGCTGTTTTTGCCCAAAAACTGGTGCCTCAGTCGACGACAGCATGTCAAAACAATCGGCAAGAGCGTTCTCCATTCTTTCTGTGCCTTCTGTCCTGGCACACCAGCTGGCGCCGAAAAGTTAGGATTGATAAAGCTTTCCCGACTTACTGCAGCGTGTGCCTGCTCGGTTGCTGATTCGGTGAGGCCCGTTCCTCGTTCTTCGAGCTGTGCGTGTGACCAGCTTGCGCTTGTAGCTCGGGTGCGCTCGCTGTCACTAGGCGCTCGCTCATTTTTGGCGCAGAACGTGTGCCAGTCATCAAGCGAAACGCCGGCCGGAGAGAAATTGAACGGCGCACAGAGCCGAGACAAGTCAACCCTTTTTCTTCATCTCCCCTTTGGCCCAAAACTTGTCAGCCTGACACAGCCGGTTGTCTGTGGTACTGGTCGTACGCATGCGTGGACCCGCGTGAAAGACTGACCGCTTGCCTACCGGCCGATTCCATTGGGCTGATTATTTTCCCCTTGTCACGTTCGTTCGGACTGAAGTGCGCACGTTTGGACAATCACCGCACCATGACCAACACATCTGACAGCTATCCTGCTTACGGTGTAAAAGTCCGAGCATGATTTTTTGTTCTTCCCAAAGCACCAAAAATAGTCGCGAGGGAGAAAGGCAAGTACGGGGCTGTTCTTTCCCTTCATTGTGTCATGCTCCGCCGATTACCTTTCGGGTTTGACTCTCACATCCCCGCACACCTGTGTACTCGTGTGGTCAAACGATTTACACCAGTGACAGTGTGCAATTCAGTGCACTCAATTGCCCAAAGTGCCATAGCTGCTGGCCAGGCATTAACTTGACTACATTTAGACTTGCCGCGGGGAGGTAAATGCAGCGAACGAACACAACTCTCAACGAATACTCAAAACACGGGTCATGCTCCGGCTTGTCACGAAATCACCAGCCAAACACGAAAATTCATCGGCCTTGCTAAACAGGCTGGCGAAGACGGCCATTTAGTACTTTTGCGCGAAGGCGTTGCCACGAAATACCATCTTCCGAGTGCTCTATTCGCGCCGCAATCAGCTCTGGAGGCATCAGTACAGCTTTTTATCGTTGGCGTCTTTGTTGTACTGGTCATGACCCCCCGCGGAATTTTGTTTCGAGGTTTCTTCCACGCGATGTAGGCTGCATCACGTTAACTACCATGTTTTCCCTTGTTTTATTTTTCCACAGGATCCGACAAGCGCACCCGGAACATCCTCCCCAACGGGTTTTACAAGTTCCTCGTCCACAACGTGAAGGAGCTCGAGCTGCTCCTCATGCACAACAGGTGACGCGCTGCCTCTCTAGTCGCGGGGCTTGTGGAGGGAGTATTCACCCCAGTCGGTTTCAAACATATTCCGTTTCACATGCCACGTTTCTTGTTTAATATGTGGCTGTGGCGGGCGTGTTGGGAGTTGTGGATGTTGAAAGTTACTTTGGATGTCGGCGCCAACTACTGTGACATATGCAGCGGGGGAGGGTCGTATATACATTTCACCACAGACAAAAAAACGTACATTCTTTTCGCCAGCAATATCTGTGGGGGGGGCAGAGATCTTCCTCCAACATGAACAAGTTTGTTTTTTCACTCGGCTTGTGACACCCTTTCTTCCGCTGGCCTCTGTCGTGATTGGGTGTTGGTTGCTTTTGCCACCTCCAGGAAGTACGCGGCGGAGATCGCCCACAACGTCTCCTCGCGCAAGCGCAAGGAGATCGTGGAGCGCGCGGGACAGCTCCACATCCGCGTCACCAACGCCGGCGCCAAGCTCAGCGCCGAGGAGGACGCTTAAGCCTGCCTTTGTGACTTCGGGTGCTGTTACGCCCATGGCTTCCGTAGAGTTTAGTTCTTAGTGCGAGACCGGTGTCTCTGCTGTTGTTTCGTGCGAGGGTGGATCGACTCAACTCGAGCACAGATTTTCATCTTGTGTGATGAATTGATGCATGAAGAGCTTTTTTCTCTGGTGGCTTTAAGGGTGAACGCGGGAAGAGGGGGCACGGATGATTATTTGTTTGTTATTTCGTGGATCCGTCTCTTTCCTGTGCCGGTGCTACGGGGGGCATGGGGGGACAAGGACTAATATCGAGAGGTGTTTTTCCCAGTTTTTTTCGTGTCAGTCCAGCTTGCCAGAACGCCGAATCACATCTGTCGGGAGGTTGTTCCTCCAGGATGCGCTTGTTATCGCAAGCACATCTGACCGGTGTCTGAACATGAATGTACCATCGTTTTCGTTTTCTCCATTCCCCACAATGAGAACCGAACGCCTGGTATATCGAACGCCCTGACATGTTCTCTGCAGCCGATGCTCGTGGGCAATCGTCAGCCGATGAACGCTACAGAAGCAGCGCAGCAGCAGCGCAGCAGCAGCAGAGTGACGGGCGGACATGCTGCCTTCGCTGAGCTTAGCTTATCCCTCACTTTCAACCCCTCTACAGTAGCATCTGATTCGACCGATACAAGTCCGACCGACTTGGTTCATGTCAAATCGAGATCGACAGCGTGATCGGTGCCAAACTTGGACATGCTTTCTTTCTCAACCGTATGGTGGAGTCGGCATCGCCTCCAGCGAGCACCTCAGCCCCAGTGGACGCTTACCGCAGGCAGGCAGCACGAAAGTGCTACGAAGGAGCACCAGAAATCCTCCGCTGTTCGTTGATCGACGCCATGCCCAGAGACTACAACACAAATAAGCTCGTGCGAAAAATGTTAAAGGTTCTCTCCGTGAGAGGTTTTCGGACATGACCACCCCCGAACATTACGCAGTCACACAGACATGTGGACCCACCGTACCACCATATTGTGAGCATCTGACTTGGCTGACGTTAGACATGAAAGCAAAGGGCTCTAAGGGCATATGGCTGGTCCAGGCGCAGATTCCCGCTGGTTCGAAAGGGACTGAACACTTGGTGTGACAAACGATGCCTCCGGTGTACAACCAACAACGGATGCAGGTAGATGCGCCCGGCTGCAAGCCTAAGCCTCGCGATCGAGGCCATGTCACGAGTACACAACTTTCTACCCATGGCGGTTTCCAAAGCTCCAAGGAGCCAACGTACAAGTGGGTCTCATCCTCCCGCTTTCCCTAAAAGGGTTTGGGTTGACTAAACACCGCAGACAGGACGGGTTACTCGTCATCTTCAACCAAACACGAAGGCTCCGAAGACGCCTGGGTCAATAGAAAACAGTACTGCTGCTAAAAGTCAAACTGATTCACAGCAGTGTCGGTTCGGACATAGGAAGCACCCTCACAAGAATGAAGGCGCAGATCGTTGAAAAGGCATGTCGAAACTACAACTGTAAGAATGAAGGTTCAGCCGCCGGCACCACACTAAATATTCAAGTAGCTTCGGAACGGGCCGGCATTGCATTTTCTAAACTTCGGGCGAAAGGGGTCCTTTTGCACCACTATTTTCGTTTTCAAACGTTTTGCTCCGCTTCCGGTGATCACATTCCAACTCCATACTGACGGCCAACCACCGTGCAAACTACATGTAGTTTTCTTCGTAACGCCGCGAGGATCAGTCTAGCCATGGCACCCTTCTATGGCTTTATCTACCCTGCGTAGTTCAAGCTAACATGTACCCTCCCTAGCCATGTTGCCGCAATTCATACGAACTAGTCTAAATGCTGTGCGGTCGGGCACGGGAAGAAGGTTCGATGCGAGTGCAACCATTACCATCCTCCTCAGCCGCGCCCTTGCCTGTAGCACCCCCCCATGTAACGCACCCCCCCCACCTGCCGCGCCTGGGCGTCGTCGGAGAAGTGCTGCGTTTCGGCGCGTCTACCTCTGCAGCCTCGGCCCAAGACGCCGAGCTCGCCAGCAACCTCCCGGGAGCGGCAGACCGCCCTCGCCAACGCGGGGCAGGTTCTCCCGGAGGGACCGCGACCATACTCCTCTGCGCGGGGCGAGCAATTTCTTCTTTCTTGTCGTCAGCTCTTGGCGGCCCTTCCTCGTTGAGTGCTCCTCCCCGCTCGTCCGATCCGAGTCCCTCACTGCCCCTGCTTTCTCGGGCAGCGGCGGCGGTGGCGGCGGCGTCCTGCTCTCTCGCGGAGGATGGAGCAGCTGAGAAGCGCTCTTCCTCTCCAGTCTCTTGCGGAAAGGCGTAACCCTTCGCGCTTCCGCGGTGAAAACCATGGTTCTTTTCGCTGCTTGGTGTGGTCGTGCCGCTCATCGACGCCGCTTCTATCCAAGAAACCGAGAAATCGGCGGGTGGTGCCCAGCCGGAGTCGGCAGCAGCTCCGTCTTCTTTCTTCCCCGTTCTCGCCGTCGACGCTACCGCGGTGGTGGAGGTGGAAGAGGGGCCTTCCGCGCTGTCCGAAAATGGAAAGCAGACTAGCGTTTCCGTGGTGGAGGGGCGGTCGGTGTTGGTCGCGCTCGCCCTATCCGCTGCTTCGATTCGTTCCCGACTGTCGCATCTCTCCAGAACGACGCAGCCGCTCCTACCCAAATTGCTTCTCGCGCGCGCTTTCTGTTGGTGGTCGGCCTTCCGGCCGTGCGACGGCGCTATCCGTGATGCTGCGGCGGGACCCTCCTCTATATCCGCGGTATCCTTTGTAGGCGGTGGCGCTGCTGTAGTAGCCGCCTCGGCCAGGGCATCCGCAGCCGTGGCGACCGCAACCGCCGCCGTCGCAACCGCCGCCGCCGACTCCGCCGCGGCGCTGGTATACGACGCTGTCTCCACAACGCTGCTTCCGCGGCCCTTCTCCAGCACCGGTAGAGCAGTAGTAGTACAGGTGGAGGTGATAGCAGCGCGGCTCCGTTCAGGTGGCGGCGCCGTTTCCCCCCCCCGCCCTACGTCCCTCCGGGTCTCCTCCCGGCCTTCCTTTCTCGCCGATCTCTCGTCGCGGGAGATCTCTTCCCCAACGTGGAACAGTGGCGAGGACTTGGTGCTGGTTTTCTGCTGCTGCATGTCTGCAGACGAGGCTATGAGGGCGGCGGAGGTTCCGGCGGCGTCGCCAGCGGCGGCCGCGACGGCGGCAACGGCGGCGGCCTCTCGCCGGAGGGCCTCGTTGTCCGCGGAGATGCGGCTGTAGCCCCGTGTGAGAGAGCGGTAGCTCTCCGCGGAGGCGTGCTGGGTTTGCAGCTGGTCCTCGTATAGCCCCTTGTACGCCTGCATCAGGCTGAATCGAAGAGTGAGCGCGGGTGGGAAAAGTGGAATAAAAAAATGAGTCCTGAGTCCTCGTACAGCGCCTGCATCGGGCTGAATCAAGGGGGACATGGGGGCGACCGAATGGAACGAGTCATGGTCTGGTTTTCGACGTGAAAAAAGGATTATTATAGAAGCAGCACCATCGCCTCACTCGAAAAAAGTCGCTGGCGAAGAAGCGTAAGCAGGCCGGGTCGTGTGGTGGATTACGCCGCTTCTACATACAAGGGGAAGGGCATGAACAACGACGTTCACCTTTCGGCCTGCCGCCGGCGTCGGCGCTCAGCCATCCTAACGCTGCGAAGGTGCGCGTCGGACAGGGCTGTTCTGGATGCCGAACCTATCGCCTAGGGGCAAGAGTCAAACACATCAAGAGACACACACCAACGGACGGGTAACGGTAAATATGGGATCCGAAGGAAGAGCGAGACGCCAGAAACGGGGGGCGGGGCCAAAAAGATCGAAACATGACGTGGGTGATATACGGAAGGAGCAAGAGGTCGAACCAAAGTGTGCATACCTGCAAGACACGGTCAAGCAGGAGGCGGAGATCAAGCAACAGCTACCATCACAAGGAGTACCGCAGACAAAAACCCTCAGCCGAGAATAGCTTACAAGAAAAAGATCCACGTTATTTTCCCCATTCTGAAGCAAATTGAGCTGCGGTCACCGGCTAAACTAGTGCCTTGGGTTGTGTTAACGACACAAATAGGGACTCACGGCGCGGTCTTGTTTGATACGGTCCAGCTCTTGCCTCAGCGCCTTCGCTTCTCTGACCGCGTCGTCAGCCTTTCGTCGGTGTTCTCGCCCCAGCCCTTCTTCTTGCTGCACCGTTTCAGAGAGGGAACGCAAAGGGTCCGGGTGCACCGTCCGTAATGTTGGAATATGAAGAGGCATTCGGAAGAGGAGTGTTGTGTTATGACGAACACACTTCTTGATGCAATACGACCCACACACCAGACGGGCAGGCGACGACCACACCGCATCGACCACAGCTTGTGACAAATAAACGACATATGACGAATGACATCAACATCACACAACTCATCAGCAGTCGACTACATTCATCATGGTCTGATCGCGATGAGCGCCGAGCGATAGGTCAATAGCGTTTTCCATGGGAGGAGGCTGAATTGACCAAATTTGCATCAAGGGTTGAACTAAAGGCGAGGAACAAGAGTCGTGGTTGCTGCCGGGGGTATAGCGCAAGCGGTATTACCTTGAGCTGCTTCGCGAGCCGGCCGGAATCCTTCCTAGCCAGTACCAGCTCCCGACTCAAGTTTTCGACTCTTTCCCTCAACCATTCCACCTGCATTTGACGGAAGTTTCCGCAAAAGGGACCGGGCGAAACATGGAGATTCACAGCGGGTTGGTCTTGGCATGCAACTGGAGTGAGACACGAAGGAAGGGTGTTGCTCGAGGAGTGGGGATGCGCACCAGTGCTGCTACAGTTGTTTTGCTTTGATTTAGCTCTAGCCAATATCGTACGACTGCAAAGGCAGCACGGGTCGCAGCTACAGCGTGCGATGCTGTGCAGCCTAGTGACGGTGGCACATGCAGCAGAGAGACCGTCAAACCAAAAAGATGCGGGGGCTGTACGCCAAGTGTTTGGATTCTCATCATACACCGACAGGAGTTCGCCGACACGGATACGAGATAGGAGAGGAGGCCGCGACTGCTGCCGGATAAAACATAAAGACAGTAGACAACGAGGCAAGACCCAAGCCTCAGCCCAACCACAAACGGTACGTCTACATCCCGGGAAAACATACGTCCAAGTAAGCATAACCAGGTACGACGTGAGTGACTGGGCGCGGATTTCAATTACGGAGCGGGTGCGGTAACAAGGACCTCCTGTGCTGATAAACGAAAGAAGTACACCTCGCCGCACGGCAGTAGCTTGATCGTACTTGAAACTCACGACGACCTCGCTCCGTAGTTCCGCGAAACAAGCATAAGCATGACTGCAAGCAACAGGTGGCACTTGCTTGTATCTATGTATGTAGACTACACAGCAGGTTGAGAGCGAATGAATGCCCCCGGATGCTGCGACAGAAATTCAAACTCAAAAGTCTCAACGGCCCAACAAGCTTCGCGCGCACCTGCTGTTGTGAAACATGGTATTCGAGGTCTTTCGCCCTTTCTCCTCACCTCTCTCAGCAACTTCTCTCGTCCGGCCTGCACCTTCACATCACCGCCGTGGCTAGCCTGGCGGCTTCGTGTAGTCGAGGCGTCGTGAGGTTGCGTAATGCGTATCGTCGTCGCCGTCGATGCCCGTGGATCTCCGCCGCTGGGTCTGCGAACACTGCCTTCGCACTCGGCCCAGGCGTGTGCTGCAACCATGCCCGTCTCTTCCCGACCGACGAGGCTAACGAGCTCGAATCTCTCGTGCCCTAGCGCTAACCCAAGGTCCAGCAGCTGCCCCACTTCGGTGGTCGCTGCCGGGTGGGAAGGAGGAAGGGGTGCGGACATCTCGTGACGACGGCGGCGGATAATAGGATCACGTCTCCTGCTGGAGCTGTTGTCGGGAGCAGCGAAGTGCTCGCGGACAGACGAAAACATGACACTTCACGATGGCCGAGGGCAACAACAACAGCGGTCCTTGTTCATCTACAGGGACACTGGGTAATCGGTTGAGAGAGAGCAGCCAGATATACACTTGGCAGGGAACACTGCTGCAGTTCAGCGCTGCACGGCTGGAAAAAAAAAAATGGCGGAGGAACAAAGAATGTCGCTTTACACGGAATCGCAGCGCGACCAGCGTGCATCCACCGAAGGATTAGTAGACTATTACTGCGGTAGCTATCCAGGGAACCAAGATTTGTAAAACTCCGTTCACTGCAGGCTTCAAACTCATTGGCGCAACCCGCAGCACCTCCCCGAAAAAAAAATGAGACTCGTACAGCAGTGCCACCGATTGTGAGCCCGATTTTAGTTGACCGGTCATAACTCTTCTTGACTGCGGTCATGGATTTCGACATATTTTTTCTGTTCGTATTGTACGATAGTGTTGACAAGGCCCAATAACGAAATATCGATTCAAAATATATAGACTAATAAGAAGAATAAAGAAAACAGCATATATTTTTCAACATGAACATAACCTATGGGAAAAAAGTATACAAAATCTGACGAAAATGCAAAGACGAAAAAAGGCCAGACAACTCAACAAGAGACCTCGAATGTGGAGGGAGACAAGTAAATCTCCGGCCCAGACCAACGGCAGAGAGCTGTCGCTGTGAAATGAGCACCTATATAACTGCAACGCTGACGAACATTTTCCCACAACTGCTGTTTCTGAAATCGAGCAGATACAACACCTGAGATATCATCATATTGCGCCATAGACTAGAGATAAAATTTCGAGGAGGAAGGGAACTGTGAAGAAATGCTTCATTTTCCCCCAAATTGGCTTCCTGATTATTTCGGCATGTTGTCAAAAAGGTTCGGAAATGGAACCAACGCCATAAAATAGAACAGAGAGAGAGTGTCAATTATCCGCATGTTTTTTCGGTGGGTTCGCAGTAGTTGTCGAGTTATATGCATGGAGGATTCAGTCATTGGATTTAAGTCTTCTCCCTTCTTCCCCTCGCTCCTCGACAAGCTTTTGCTTAGACATGGGTTGTAGTGAAGGGGGGGGTCTTTCTGGCGAGCAGGGCTAGATTCACCCTCAAGGGATGACCGAAACCTTCTTGCTGCTGCGCATATCCGCCGCGAGGCATGCGCGTGGTGGTGTAGTTGGGTCGGCACTGATGGGGTCAGGCGAAAAAATGTAGATGCGCGGGCCTCTGGCCGTCGGCGTAGGCAGCGATGCCCATCTCATTTTTTGTGCGCGGAGGCAGACACCGTCAGAAGGTGGACGGGAACTATGTACACGGCCCTAGGTTGGCTAGAGGGCGCTGCATTGCCTCAGTAACCTGGCTTCGCCATCAAAGGAGGAGGGAGCAGGTGGCGACGAGCTGAGATGGGCTGGTTGACCCCTTCGGCGCGAGAATTTTTATTTTTCAGACCAAGAACCTTGTCAGCAA
>CACKRE030000548.1:144609-164251 GCA_902602495.3 Ectocarpus sp. CCAP 1310/34 | reverse complement strand
TGTCTCTGTGCGAGTTTGTTTATGTCCTCGTCTGTCTTTGGTATATTTCGTTTTTTTGTNTGTTGCCCTCTCCCCCGTTTGCTGTCGCGTTCAGACTGTCTCTACGGATAGTCCTGTCTCTGTGTGAGTTTGTTCATGTCCTCGTCTGTCCTTGGTTTATTTCGTTTTATTTTTTTTTTATTTTTTTATTTTTCCAAATACAACACAACGAGTCCATCTCCGTCAGAGAAAAGAGTCAAAGACAGATTAGCAATGGAATCATAGCGTCAAAGAAAACTACCTGTTGTGTGTCCACGATTTCCCAGACAGCATATATGGNTGGATTAGTACGGAGAGATTGAGACAGAAGGAGGTACTGGATAGAGAGACCAGGATGGTTTTTAATGTGAAGACAACAACAACAACAACAACAACAACCGCGTATGACACAAGATAACGTACCCCCCTGGACCAATTTCAAAGCTCGATTACTCCACGAAGAGGATGCATAAATGAAACGATACATTTTCGAAACGCTCTCGACAAGACGGTTCCAACGCCACCGTTTTCGGCGCTGTGACTGTTCCTGCAGTTGAGAAATCGAGCTTCGAAAATTGGTCAAGGGGGGTGTGTTATCTTGTGTCATATACGGTAAACGGGCCAATGAAGGAACCTCTCGCGCCAACAGCTCCATCTCGGGCGTGAGAACGAATTTCAAGTGTTTTTGATAATCGGACGATAGGGTTCATTATAGGCTACCTCTCTACAAAAAAACAAATCATAAGTAAGGGCAGATGAGATTGAGCTGATTGATGCAGTGCACCTCCTCCGTGTCTAACGAAATATGGTGGAACCCCCCTCCCCCCCCCCCCGGTGTTTGCCATCGGGGTTGGGTTTTCGTCGCTGGGCAAAGACGTTGTAAAACAAGCCAATTNCTTCGTGAACTCGGCAACCAGGTTACCGCTTTTTTTTACCTCCGTTTTTTTTTTTGGCGGTAACCATTATGATAATGGTGGTCGAGTAGATCATGTTGTGCGGGGTGGAGAACCCTCGCTCCGCGCAAGGGGGATGATCGCACCACGTTGTGTTAAAATGGTCAAGCACCCTCGAGGCAGTTACACAGTGCTTACAACTGTCTCTGGAAGTGAAAGCACCAGAAAATAAATTAATTCATACGCAGCTGTCATCCGTACGCAAGGAAGTAAGCACAAGATGCCGAAAACCCTTAGCAGGATGCAGCGCACCCTTCATGCGACTCGCCGAATATCTCACGGCGCTTCGCGCTTGGTGATGTGAGAGCCTGGTCCGGTGAGAACCCGGCGTGCTCCGTCCCGGCTTTGTAGGGATGCGAGGTCAATGGTCTAACGACTACGGCATGCACGACTATGAGTACACCCCCCCCCCCATTAAGTCGCAAGCAAGGCAAAGGAGAACTTTGGACAAATTGGGGAAGAGTCCAGAGGTTCAGTAGGAAGGGAAAAGTTGTCATGGTGGGCGATTTCAACTCCAGAGTACGGAAAGCTTCCAGTAGAGGACAGGCGATCGGGTAGCACGGAGAAGACAAAGTGAATGACAACGGAGTGAGGATGCTTGAGTTCTTGGGAAGCAACGAACTGATAGTGTTGAACGGTAGGAAGGAATAATGCGATAAGCCCGAGTTCACCAGGCAACGGGCAGTTTGCAATGAATACTCGATCCTCGACTACATCCTGGTATAGGGGGAGCGCACATATCCCAGAGCTGCACGTAAGTACAATAGATATAGGTTCGACCGACCACTTCCTCATATGGGCAAACATCGACCGATCTAGAAAGTAGGAGAGTAAGAAACGGAGGAAAGTGTTCCGGTGGAAAGTAGAGCGTTTGGGAGACGAGGGGACACGGGATGAATTCCAGAAGGGACTGGCTGGTAGAGTAGAACCCTTCAGGAAACTGCTGAGAAGCGGCGAAGACGGACAGACAGGTAGACGTACAAGCAGCAGGGGACAAGGCGATTGAAAGGTGGGAGTCCATCGTGAACGCAACGGCAGGTAGAGTAGTGGGAAAGGAGGTGGTACGATGTGGGGTGTCGGTTAAGTGGTGGGATAACGAGCTGAAAGAAGAAATAGGGGAACGTAGAGAAGTCTTCAAGCAGTACCTGAGTGAGGCGTCTGAGGAGAGTTGGGAAAAGTACAGGGCCACGAAAAATCAGGTGGAGGGACTAATAGGTACGAAAATAGGCCGTGCGAAAACGCGCGCTCTAGCCGGCTTGTAAGCGTTCGGTTTCTGTTCCCGACGTTTGACATCTCGTACCCGCGGGTCGTCGTATTTAACGGATGGATTCATCCAAGTGAAGCATCGGCCTGTTCAACCACCAGCAACGACGCGCGAAATATTGCATTGAAACATGGGGGGGGTGTACTCATAGTCGTGCATGCCGTAGTCGTCAGACCGTTGACCTCGCATCCCTACAAAGCCGGGACGGAGCACGCCGGGTTCTCACCGGACCAGGCTCTCACATCACCAAGCGCGAAGCGCCGTGAGATATTCGGCGAGTCGCATGAAGGGTGCGCTGCATCCTGCTAAGGGTGTTCGGCATCTTGTGCTTACTTCCTTGCGTACGGATGACAGCTGCGTATGACTTAATTTATTTTCTGGTGCTTTCACTTCCAGAGACAGTTGTAAGCACTGTGTAACTGCCTCGAGGGTGCTTGACCATTTTAACACAACGTGGTGCGATCATCCCCCTTGCGCGGAGTGAGGGTTCTCCACCCCGCACAACATGATCTACTCGACCACCATTATTGTTACCGCCAAAAAAAAAAACAGAGGAAAAAAAGGAAAACGGTAACCTGGTTGCCGTGTTCACGAAGTGAATTGGCTTGTTTTACAACGTCGTTGCCAAGCGACGAAAACCCAACCCCGATGGCAAACACCGGGGGAGGACATGGGGGTTAGAATAAATCAGACCACAACAATCTTTCGGTAGGATGTGGGGATCTGACTTTTTAAAATAATGCCCATAACGACATCCCCAACCCCAAGCCAGGTATCTCAAGGAACGGTACATGCACCTGCCTGAAGAACTAGCCAGGTCTCAGTTCCAGGCGTCGGTGACGAGATCCGCAGTACCGTCATCTGTTTCTCCGTCACTCCAGGCCGGGTCGACGCTCTTCTCACTCAACCCGTCAGATTCCCCATCGCTAGAGCCAGTTTCACCCGAATCCAACTGTATCTAATCGTCGAGTGCACCGACCGAACCGTCGCTGTTCTCGTTCGACTCGGGGTCCTGCAGATCTGCGTTCTTCGACTCCGCCGCCTCTCAGGAGGAAACGTCGTTGCTCGCAGGTGACTCGGGGGTCCCCGCCTCCACGTGGCTCTGTTCCGCTCCGTGCGATTACTTCTGCTTCATAGAGGCGACAAGGAGTGCTATGGAATTGGCAACACGCAAGGATGGCTGCGGTCGAGTGTCGATGGGTAGTTGGGGTCGGGCGACACCCTCGATCGGACCCTCGATCGGCCCAGTTTGAAAAGTACCCACCGTAGGCCGGGACGCAGACCTCCCCCCTGCTCGTACGTGTGCCGGCGCAGCCCGACGTAGGGTACAACGACTTATGCGGCCGCAAGCGAGCGAGCACTTTCTGTCCTTGCACCTGCACCTGTTGCACAGGGCCGTGTCCGGATTGCAACCGCACGCCAGCGTGACTGTCTTGCGGTTAGGGCCGATGTAAGAATACTCGGACAGCCAAAGCACGCAGTTCTCGGCTATGAGTTCGTCGCTGTCGCTCCCCTTCCCTCGTGGGTCGACGCCCCATCCTTCGTAGGCAAACTCTGTCGTCGGCATGGCCTCCCTCAGGCCATTCTGCCAGTACCGAAAGATGGCGTTACCCCGTTCTGCCTGCTTGCACAAGGCAAAAGAAGACGGACAGGTGGCTGTCGTCTTCTTCTTGGGGAGTTGTAGGATGTCGTAGCGGACCAAGCTCACGTAGTCCTCGACGTCTCCGTCGACGCTTTCGAGCAGCTGGGCTGGACTTAAATGAGCACTGCCAAACGCCGCTTCATCCTTGTAGAAGAACATGGTCGCCAATTGTTTCGCGCATTCGTCGACATCCATGGCCCACGTGCCGTCCTGCTCCTCGAAGAACAGCGGTTTGTCAAACAAACCCTCCGTCCGCATGCTCTTGAGGACGAGTACCCACATCTTGTCGAACGGCAGCCCGGAAATTGCCGGGAGGTAGTCACAGCCCGACTCCAGGAAGGTTTGGATAAACAGACGAACCTTGTCGGCGTCCGTGGGATCCCAGCTCCTGAAGGTTACAGGTGGCCACGCGGACCCGCTTCCGTCCTGGAGTTCGCAGATACTGGCGAACACTCTGTTCATCCACAGGAACTTGGTCTCGCCACCCACGACCCTCTGGACGGTCACGTCAACCGCACCCTCGCCACGCGGCGGGAGCCAACCAGTGGGCATCGCCAGTAGGATGGTCATCCATAGGTCCGTGTTTACCGATGAAACGACCCACTCGTCGAACGTTTTTCCCCGAGTACTTCATCGCCCGGGCGATGAAGTGTATCACGGAGAGTTCCGCCTCGCCGATGTCTGGCCCTCGGTGCCGCTCGACGTCAGAGATCGGGTCGGTTCCGTCCCGAAAATGTAGGAGTGGTACAGTTTCAGCAAGCGCCTCCGTGGTACCTACTCCCATTCCGAGGCCTACATCGGCATCTACACCCGCTGGATTATCAGCACTCAGGCTAGGTTCACCTCCGACGCCGTAGAATGCGACGATTCCGTTGGGCTTGGTGTCGGCGGTCCAGACATCATCAGCCAGCACGCGCATGACCAGGTTGGTGGCGATTCCGTCCCGCGCCGCCTTAACATCGGTTCGAAGCCATGACCCATACTGCAACGAAGGAACCGGATTCGTTGACTTCGGGTCGAAGGTCCGAGAGCACTCTTCAAGTTTCTCCGTCATCCCAAGCTGCTCGTGTCCTTGGATTGCCGGTACTAGTTCTTGGCGGTCGTAGCACACAACGAGCAGCTCCGTCGACTTCAACCACTTCGACAAGAGCTTCTTCTTGAAGTAGTCGATTATCCCCGCGGTTCCCTTCTCGAGGTTTTCTGGGTGCACCCCTTGGTGGATTGACACGGGCAGATCCACGCCATGAGCGTCGGCGTCGTAAAACGGGTCGACTGCGAACCCGTCGGCACAGTGCTCTCTGACCCATTCAACGGACCTGCCGCCTTGTTGGCGTGCTTGGTTCCTGTTACGTTAAAATGAGATATTTCAACAGGTGTGTGGGGGTGTGGGGGAGGGACGGAACACGTGGATAAACACTCAGATGCACGGGTGTGGAGAGCAGGTGAACTTCGGCTGGGAGCGAAATCTCGAGACGCCTTTCCCTGCTTAATCTGTCTAGTCGGACTAACCGGCTACAATGTCAACAAATAAATACTTCGCTTAAAATGCGCACGCTTCCTCCCTCACCTCCCGTCGCGTTGGCCATGCTGTACGCTCCTATGGACCCCACCATTTGCAGCATCTGATCTTGTTTCACCACACCTCCGCCTTCTCTGGCCGGATCAAGCATGTTCAGTGCGAGTTGAGAATCTCTTGCCACTTGACCGGCGGAAAGACTCTCCCGTCCAAGGCCACGACTTTGTCTTTGCCATCATCGCCTTTGGATGCCGGGCTCTCTCTCAAGCAGTCGATCGCCGCCCTGACTGCTGGCGCACGTTTCACCGACAACTCCCTGCAACGGTCCCTTTCCGTGCGTGGTTTCTCGACGAAATGCGATTCGAAGTCCAATATGGCGACTTCATGCATGCAGCTGGGCAATCGGTGCCAGCTTTTCTATCGTGCTCGAAAGGATCCTTTTCGTCAGCGTCTTGTAGAGACGATTGTCCACCCCCTGCCTCTCGTCCAAGCCGATTCGTGCAAACGTATCAGGGCCGAGTGAGACGGAGAATAGCTCGGACAGGACTCTCATATCATTGCGCAAATAACGCGACACCTCCGTCAGGTAATCTACGACGAGGAACTGGTACTTGTCTTTGCCGGTGATGTAAAAGATGGGGGCGATACGGCGAAGGGCATCAAGCTTCAACCTGAAGTTACCCGTGCGCAGGGCAGTGCGGAAGGCGATGTACGCAGGGTAGTCGCGGAGGAACTGCTTCCACACAGCGAAAGGGTTATGAGCCTTCGCCCGCGGCTCTATCCACCGAATCACCCCGTCGACCACCTCGTCATCTTCCACTGGCCTGTAACCTCGCGTCGGAGATCCCTTCAAGTATTCCTCGCGACACAGAGCCATAAACGCGACCAAACCGCCGTGATGTGGTGGTGCGCCCGACGGTAGTTGCTCCCCTCCCCCGACTTCGAGCCGACTGTGCCCAAATTCTTCGCCACGAACTCCACGCCAGCACCCCAGCGTGCCTTCCGTAAGCTGGCGAAGGGTTAATATTGGCTGTGTACCCCCGCTTCCGGGTGTCCCAGAGCTCCCAGGCTGGTTACGAGGCATAGCCGGTGGCGTAGCCGGTCGACCTATGGGGCTGTTAACCCCACGAGCCTGTTTGCCTCGTCTACCTCTCCGACGGGTCATCTGGCAGCTCGATCTATGCCGACCGTTATTCTATGCATTAAATACCTGAACAGGGTATGAAGCAACAAATACAGAATGTTAAGTGACACGTAGAGCTTACGTTGTGCACACATATCTTAGATCTGGACTCTTCGTTGTCTCTTGAAAGCCGTGCGAAAGATCTGCTGCTCTGTACGGGCATGCCTGTGCAACTCTGTCGAACTCCGCAGTACAATTACTGGTTCTGTAATGCAGCGGCGTTTAACTCTATATGCACGGTCTGGAGTGTACGTAGCTGTGCGTCCCGGGTCATGCTTGGCTCGTCATATCACTTGGGGTGGGGATGGTGTATCCAGTGGATGTACATGCGGAACATGCAAGAGAGGTTACTATCGGACCCCCGCGTGGGCTCTCCTGAAATTTGAATTTTGAACACATCATGCTTATCCCCTGCAACACCGAATCGTCTCAAACCTTTTGCATTAGGTAGCAATGGAATCTAGAAACATGGCGGCGGCATTTTTAGTCTGTAAAACGCCAACCTCGCGCAGAGGTCGGTTCGCGTGTGAAGCTCCCTCCCTGATCTTGGGCTGTTGCAGTGTGGTACGCGCCTGCTGCAGTCCGACTTTCTCGCCCTACCATGCATGTCTGGACGTATAAAACATACCCTGCTGTGCTCTAGCATCATTTATACATAACTCTCTTGGAAATTGGGCAGTTTAGCCTCTCGCTCGCCCTCTAAAGCTGGTGCTGGGTGTGGAGGTCTGTTGCCGAGGGAGCGGCCCGGTCGGAGGGGTTTCCATACGGGGCTCCTTTCCCGTTAGAAGCGTTTTTCTCATACATGTTGATTTTTTTTTCAGCTGTGCAGCGCTGAGTTGAAGTAGCGGTTGCAAGGGGGGCGAAGTGACGTACCGCCGCTTCGTCGTACCCATTCCCTTGAACCCCCAAGGAGAGAGGAGAGAGCAACCGCGCATCGCACACCAGGTAGCACTTGATCATCGTCTGCAGTGTGTGTGGGTGAAGCACAGAAGCAGTTGGTTCTGCTAGTCGGCAGCATGGCTGTTCTTGCTGATCCCGTCAGGTGAGGTGTCGTGGGCTTGTTCATTGTTGGTGCTTTGGACACAGGTTAGTCCGCATTTTTTTCGTGTTTCAGCTGGAGAGTGACTCTGCACATGCCGGATGCCACAGCGTACCGCTGGCTCTCGTCGCTTCTGTCTGCGAAAACAGGGTAGCTCACATATGCAATAGCTCACTCCTCAAGAAAGATGCAAATTGACAATTATTACGACTGTCGGCACGCACTTTTGTCCTCGTTGTTGAGATCAGCCACCCGCGTGGACTACAACATGCTTGCACATGCTTCCAAGGCGTGCGTGTCAAACGCATGCATACAGCTGTGCTCTGCACACGGGCAGGGACCCGAGAAGCGGCAACCAAAGGGAAGGCGTTTCGTGGTACCAGCGCAACCACTGCGGCTGTGCCCTCTGTATTTCCCCATCCGAAGACTTGCTACACCTTCGAGGTACAACGCTCTATTTTATTTTTTCTACACTTCGCCTATGCAACGAATCAACGAATCCAGCTCTATCCTTTATCCACAGGTAAGATTCCGGGATGATGGAAACAGCGTTTCACCGCCATATTTTGGTTCTAGCGCCTTCCGCCAAAGCCGTTACCGCCGAAACACGCATTACCGCAGTGCTTTTCGTAGCTCGAGAACAACCCTCTGCCCAACTCTTATCTGTTGCGTCGGCGCTGCCTGCATACGCCCCCGGATCATTAAAACCCTACCATTTGAGATTGGAAACGACTTGCCATTTAGCGAAACCGCAGCTTGTCCTTTTTCAGGGCATCCGCTCCCTGGCGCGTGGTGATCATCGTGCCTGGTCAAAACCTGCGCGTGTCCTCTATGAGATCGATCGCATCTCAGTTGGACCTGAACCGTATAACCCTCATCTCGCCGACCTTAGGCGGATCACAGGGCAGAAGGTGGCATCGAGAGGTGTCAACTACCCCCTCCTCGGCCTAGCGTTGATAGGGCTGGCCGTTGCAAAGCTCGCGACGGTGTACTGGGAGATGGAGCAGCGGGTGCCTAAGACGTCCTTCGGGACGGAAGGGTGAGATTGCGGCGAGTGTAGGGTGAGATTGCGGCGACTTCAGGGTGAGATGGCGGCGAGGTTCTCAGGCAGGCTCACCACTGCTGCTGCTCTTGAAACGCGTTCTGCTGTGACCGCAATGCTGTATGATAACTCGTCATGCCTAGGTCCGCAGCCGCCGCGCCCCGCACTCGCGAGCTTGCTGCAAGCGCCTGCTTGCAGCTGTGTACCATCTTGTCCGCGTGTAGGTTTGCGACCCTCTTGCGTACTTATTGCCGGCGTTTGTCGTCCGTCACAACTTTTTACCCACCTCGCCCTTACCGATTCCTCCAATGCATAACGATTCCCTTCCAGGTGCACTCGTTATCGGGACATGATGTCCCCCGAGGACATAATTCCGATCTTCGAAGGCGTGTTCGTAGCCTCCAGCGACGAGCGCAGGCAGACCATCATGCAGTCTATCGGGGCTGAGGCTGCACCCTGGGGCGACCTGTTCGCCATCTGGGACGTCGACACTCCTGGGCAGGTATACGCATAGTGTCCCACACGCACTGGTGCCATTTCGTTTTTACTCCCCCAAGCCCAACATTTTAGTGTTTTCCCCTCCAGCATGATTCTCAAGTTTTTTTCACCGATCCAATCGAGTGTCTGTGCAGGTAGTTCCCGTTCAATCCGAGCTGTTGACACCTGTGACGTATCCTAAGCTATCCCCGTTTCAGGAGGAAAAATGTATTACATCTGTGTTTTCAGATCGTTCACAGTGGAGACGGACTGTTCGGGGAGCCGTTCGACTGTTTTTCCTGTGACTATCGACTGTTGACCTGTTCAGAGCAGAAGTCGAGCGCTTCGCTTGAAAATAACGACCAAATTAACGCACGTCAGAAGGCACTAACTACTGCTATGTAGGTGTGCTTGCCACACGTTCGGCGCATAGAAAACACCAATAGAAATGGAAATATCCAATCCATGATCCATCTAGGAAGATGAGAGAAGAGGTATAGTAAGATGCATGTTGCACTCATTATCGTGGCGCTAACCATGCCCCACCCCGGCCCCTCCCGTTGATCCTCTCCTCGGTGTGATCGCGCAATGCCCACCACGACGCCCGTCTGGCCCACAGGACCCCAAATCAGCGGTGCTGGAAATCGAAGGGTTTCCAGAGGGGAATGCGTTTCACCCCCACGGCATGCACTACCGCGCGGAAACTGGGGAGCTGTTCGTGGTGAACCATGCCTACTCCCAGGGAGGGGAGCGGATAGACGTGTTCAAGGTGTCGGAGACCTTCCCACAGGACGCCCTGCCGTCTGTGCACCCTTCCCTGCTGGAGTCAACGCCGCCACAGGAGGAGGACGAGGAGGGTAAGTCCGACGTTGTTGACATCGGCGTGGCGACTGCGCTGCTGGGTGACGATGACGCTGACGAAGGTGTTCAAGATGAAGGAGGCGACGGGTTGGGGGGAGAAGCGACGGTTGACGAGCACGAGGGTGGGGGTGGGGTTTCATTGTCAGTGGAAGAAAGCGGCAACGGCGGAGCATCAGACGATCTCTCTGCGGAGAACGAGGTCGTGAGTGATAAGGCCGATCCTCCCGTCGAGGAGGAGAAGGAGGAGGAGGAGGAGGTTGTCGAGAGCCCGAAGGAGATGGCCAAGCGGCTCAAGAGGGAGGCGAAGGAGGCGGCGGGCAGAGCCAAGGCGGAGGAGAAGCAACGCCTCGCGAACGAGAGAGCGGCCGCCAAGGTATGTTTATTGCGGGTTGGTTGTCAGCAACCTTACACATTGGGGGAGGGTGTCTTCATGTTGATGTTATGGGCGGATACATGGTACCGTCACGAGAGAGAATCCCAACTTTTGGAGGCAAGATCTGAACAATACGGAACGTGTGCCGTGGATCACCGAAGCGGGGCGTGACGCCCACAGGAGTTTGTGGTGGCTGTTTAGCGGTTCCGCGAACCATGTTGCGGTTTTCGTCTGGAGTAGTTTCGTCTCCGATCCCAGATACTTGTTGCTCACTATGCCACCAAGCCATAACACATCTCACGCATCGCCATCCCGAGAGGCCTGCTTCTTCCCCCCCTACCTCAAGCGTAAGACTGGTTATTTTGCCACTCAGCATGCACACAACCATAGCCAAGCATCAAAGTTCACGTCGATCATGCTACAGTGGGTTGTCGATTCCCGTGTCCCCTATCACGTCCTATGGAGACACCGTCTGCCACGCGCACTCGACGACACATGTGTGCCTAGCGTTTGTAGCCGGGTTCTTTGAGTCGTCCGGACCTTCGGCTGAAGCAGAGGGCACCCTAAGTCGTGGTCCACAAAAGTTTCAATAACGGGCAGGTTAGTTGAAGGAGTGAACCACGCAAACCAAGCTTTATGAAAACCATTCGAATTGCCATGGCGTTTTTATAGGGGTATGCGGGATAACACTACTCGTAGCATGGGCCGAGAGGAGTTGCGTTCTGCCAAAACCACCTCGAGTTTGTGGTCTCCTTGCCTACCTAAACGGGAAAAGAAGGCGTACCGCTCTAAAACATGATGCATTTTCCCCTGGCACACACTTATTTATCGAGGCTGGAAAACAAGTCGCAAAACCCTCCCGGCACACCCCACACAAAACAAATCGCACAGATTTCTCCGAAAAAAAAAAGCCTGCCTGCTCACACAATCCGAATCCGCGTTGTTCGTCCTGTGCCGTAGGCAGCCGCTGCGGCGAAGGCGGCGAGGGCGAAGGGCCTAGCCAAAGGGCAGACCCCGATCACGCTGACCTATTCCTTCTCGGTGGAGCACGAGCTCATCACAACCAACTTTGGGGTGCTGAACGACCTCGTCCTCGTGGACGATGACGAGCTGTACGTGACGCAGTTCCTGGCGATGCGGCACCCGTTGCACGGCCCCACACAGCCAGACGGGGTCCTGGAGCACCTCCGACTCTACGGCTCCATCCTGCTCCTGATGCTGCAGATCAGCCCGGCACCCATCATCCGTTGCACCGGTAGGCAAGAAAAGGGTTGCCCCCCCGTGTATGTACCCCCTTTTTTTTTCCCGGTGTACGGACCATACATGGGGGCCCCGGCGATAGGGTGCGTGGGTATGTACCGTGGTTTTTCCGCTGCCGCAGCCCCCTTGTTTTTCTTCCTGGACGTTGTCGTACGTTCTCTATGATGATAGCTTTCACGGCAGCGTCGTGCGGCCCCACACCGCTCTTAAGTGCCTCTGAACGCACCGGTTTCTTCAATGGCGGCGCCGAGTAAGCGTCTCGTGGTTTTTCGTCTCTGTTCTTACGTATGAAGTGACTATGCCTTCGCCTTAGTTATCCGTCTCGCCGCATGCCGAGCGCGAACACGCAAAGCACCTTCATTACTACTTTTCGATAGAGTTGTTCTCAGTGGGGAGCCCACGTCAACTGTTGGATCTCGCGTGAAAGTCACACCGCACAATCCAGGCGGCAGTGGCACATTCTCGCGTCGGGTGTGCGGAGGCGTTTTTACCCGGTTTCTTGGTCGTGCTTGGCTCTCGTGTTGTTGGACAGGGATTCGTGGGGCCGACATCGACTGCGAGCGCCTAGCGAAGGGGAGGGGCGCGATGTACAACGGCATCGCGGTGCGTCACAAGCGTCATATCAGAATTGGCAGTCACGATGATGGGGCAACGGTTGGTACATACCACACGCGTGCACGAACGGTGTCGTGCTCACTGCTGCGGTTTGCGGTTTGCGGTACGGGCTGCAGTTTTTCGTACCGCTGATGATGCCGGGATGGAATGGCTTCGTGTGACGGTTGACGGAAATTACGGAATACCATTCCAAGGACACCCCCCCTCGGGGTAGGCCTACCGCCTTCCTTCTCGCATGGTGTGATCGGTTAGTACCCTCCCTCCCCCCCACCCTGTCTCTCTGTTTTGCACCCCCGCCTGAGAGAGCAGATAAGCCCGAACGGAGAACGTCTCCTGGTGTCAGACACGGTGGCGATGCAGATGCTCATTTTCAACCGCTCCGTGGAGACGGGAGCGCTCAGACTACGACAGCGGCTAGACCTCCCTGGGTCTCCGGATAACGTCGAGATCGATCTATTCAGAGGTGGGTGTCTATCTACCTTTAGCCTACACGGGACTCCCTATTAAGTGTCAACCCCGCTTCTGCTTGTTTTGCCGTGTGTAGGTGTCTCGCCCAACAGGAAGCCCTCTCGCGCGCGGATTGAAAGTTTTGGAAGTCTTGGTCTTTGGACAGGCCCTTGTAACCTCTTTTACGGCGCAACCAAAGGCTCGTCCGCAACCAAAGGCTCGTTCGAGATAACATCGGCATGTGCTCGAGAATCACCAAAGGGACTCAGGGGGGCAGCCGTCCTTGCAGCAATGTTCGAGCGCTGGATTAATGGGCTCCCCCCGCTGTCATAGGCTTCCCCTGTTTCTGTCTTGTGTACGCGTGTGGGGTCACATTTATTACGCTAGGACCTAAGACCCATGTTTATGGTTTCAAACTGTTAATGTTGTCAAACATTTGCGCGCGAAAATATGCCAAAGGAACATTTGAGTATCGCTTCTATGAGCAAAAATATCTTATCATTTGGTTTTCTCGGAATGCATCAGAAGTGCGGCGGGAATCGTGGTCTACTGCTACCAAACGATTTGTGACAGACCACAAATTCGTCAAGGAAAACTGAATGTAACGAGCTCGCAAAGGTCACTCGACAACCCTTGATGCACTGAGCTGATACTGTGCCCGCCATATTTGGCGATAGCGCTCCGGGCGTGCGAGAAAAATGTCCCCGGTGTAAAAAAAGAGACCAAAACGTGCGTCAGCGCTTCCCAACGACAAAAAGTCGGCCGCTTGAGAGGAGACGTGAGTACAAAACTATCCAGCTCTCGCCCGTTAGACCATCGATTCATGTTTTGTCTTATTGGGTGTCTTCTCCGTCAACGACTCTCATCCGGTTGCGCGTGGGCTGGCAGTGGCCGTGCTCAGTCCGCAGGGAGGCATACTGTTTTGCGCACAAGTTGTGTACACAAAAGTTTTTTTCGATCTATTTTTTCGCTTGAATGTAGAGGGCTTGTTCCTTCGTCCCAAGAAAGACTTTTTCGACACATCGAGTTCACAGCGACGCGCCTCCCTGCCTGTTGAGTTTTTTTTTTTTTTTTCTCCCATCATTGGACTCTGTCGTCTGCCCCTCTGGCCCCTATCCTCCACTTCCACGCGCTAGACGACCCAACCGGGGTCACACAGGAGGGGGGGGTTGGACCCCCTCCTGCGGTTCCTGCCTGAGATATTTTTATCGCGAGAAGGGTACAGCAATCCCTTCCCTCGCGACCTACGAAGTCGATTAATGTTTACTAACAACGAGCTTTGCAGCGAGTCGCTTTCATCCTCGACCAGGATTTATTTAGTGAGAAAAAACTCACTCTGCCGGGACTCGAACCCATGACCTGGCCCTTAGCAGGCTGCGAGGGTACCCACTAGACCACCGGGGCGACCGAGTATGTCCACCGCTGAACCACGCACACCCGGATGAGAGCCGTTGATGGAGAAGACGCCCAAGAAGACAAAACATGAATCGATGGCCTAGAGGACGAGAGCTGGATAGTTTTGTACTCACGTCTCCTCTCAAGCAGCCGACTTTTTGCCTTTCGGAGGCACATACCACGTTTTCTCCGTGCCCTCTAAACCACCCCTGTCTGTTTGTTTTTTTGTGCACGCTTGGTGAGCTCCCGCCATGTATCAGCTGGCAAACCGTTGACACGGGGACTCTAGGGTTGTCCGGATCCCTCTATGAGCTTGCTATGTTGAGTGTGTGCTGCGTAGTGGTTGGTGTTTAGGACGGAAGGGGCGGTCGGCTAGTAATCTCGCCGCTCGTGGAAAAGATTTTCCCGACCTACCCAATTTCAAGATGTTTGTCAAAACATGTTGTCGAACGAGCGACTTTTGCCCCATTTAAAAATCTTTGGGAAGATTTTGCCAAAAAATTTCTCCCATAAAAAGTGAAACATATTCTTCTTACGCAAATCGTTGAAAATTTCAAGATTTTCGCAAAGATTTGTCGACCGTTAACACGGGTCTAAGACCACTGTTTATGGCAAAAAAATCTTGATCTTCCTTTCTTTCGACAAATGTTGACTTTTTCGACCTTTTGGGCAGTCTGCCTCCCGAACGAGTTCGAATCAGCTGTTCGACCTTTGAGAACAGTCACAGCTTTGGCTGAGATGTCTACAGATCGCCTACATGTTTCGCCAGGGTTCACGTTTGATTTTTTTCCTGCAGAGCAACATGTTGAAGATTCGGCCGAAAGGCCACCTCGGAGCAAATCTTGGGCCAAGATCTGCCCAAAAGCTGGTGTTGGAGAAATCTTGCGTGAAAATTGCGCACCTTGAAAAAATCAAACGTGGACCCTGGCGAAACATGTAGGCGATCTGTAGACATCTCAGCCAAAGCCGTGACTGTTCTCAAAGGTCGAACAGCTGATTCGAACTCGTTCGGGAGGCAGACTGCCCAAAAGGTCGAAAAAGTCAACATTTGTCGAAAGAAAGGAAGATCAAGATTTTTTTGCCATAAACAGTGGTCTAACGACGTTATTTTTCTTTGCTCGTGGTTGGGTCCGGGGGGGGTGGGTCGGACGGCGCTTACAGCGTACGTCACTTGGTGATGGAAATCGCTGCTACCTTCGTTTGTGCTAGACCCTACCCCCCTGGTTGGCGTGATTATTTTTCACCCCGTCCCGTAGTACTAGCGGCATACATGTTTTCCTGCTGCTTGGTGTACCGCGCCATGATATATTTGCTACGGTTGTTGTGCTGCTCTCCAGCGACCGAGGGGATCGAGGCGTACACGGTGGGGCTGATCCGTGCCACCGACTTCGCCAAGTATTCGGCGGCGATGGTTGGGGCTACGGATCCCACCGATGGGGACGACATAAAGATGGCGGGAGGGTTTGCTTCCATCGTATTCGACCAGGAATCTGGTGAGCCGGAAGGAAAGGTTTCCATGCATGTGTGCATTTTCCTTGCATTCAGGAAGGGGGTTTGGGGGAGGAAGTGTCAAGAGGAGAAGCCACCGTTTCACCCAGGCCTCCCGCACGCGAATGTGAAGTGCCTGGTAAGCTGCTCCGGTAGGACCAACGAACGGTGACGCTAATGAAGCAAGACCTAGCACCATACAGGTGTGGAATAATCAATGTTGCACGGTGTGGTATGCAAGGATAATTCTACCCGCTCTAGCCACACGAAAGTTTACTCCACCCCGTTTTACCGAATCGGCACCTTCCCGGACAAAATCATAAACCAGGCAATTACGAGAGCAATTTGGAGATGTGGCACGACGGAAGCCTGCTCTCGATTTCCTCTGCGGTCTCGACCGCCTCGGGGGCCCGCCTGATGGGCTCTGCCGTTGAGGAGGGGTACCTGTTGTGCCGCCCACCCCCTTGCCCGTTGGACAGCCAGGAGGTAGCGACGGATGGGACGACATGTTCGTGGGGACCACCCCCCCCGCCGGCGGTAGAAGAAGAGGCCGAAGACCCAGAGTAGTCTATTAAAGTGTGTTTTTTTCAGCTCCTCCCTTTCTCTGTCAAGCGGGTGTGTCGTTTACAGTGGTCCATGGTCCTGGCAGCGGATGTATTTGCTGGGCAGCGAGCTGGGTTTTGTCTTGGACCAATGGCGATGGCCCTCGTGAAGCATGCAAGAGGTTGGCGGTGACGTTCCTCTAGCCAGCCCTCCCCCCCCTTCCCAAGGTAGCTACAGGGGAAGACGGCAAACACACCCAAGGTGGAGCATTGTAGATCTGGTTGGACAGTTTTCGGCCCATTGATGATGTACTGCTTGACCTGCAAGTTTGAGGGGCCGGCGGTGTCATCAGCAGAGATTGCGACCCTTGTAGCTTCGTAGCTGTCGTGTAGCGTTCGTTCTTGGAGGAAAGCCGAACGCTTTTTGTTTGGGGGGGTGGAACAGATAATAATTAGTGTGCTTGAGAAAGAAATGAGAAAGCCGAACGCGTTTGTTTTTTTGGGGGGAGGGGAACCAGATAATGGTGTGTTGTGCTTGTTGTCATACCATCTCTTGGCTGTGGTTGATCGAAGTGAATCTCGGTGTGAGTGTTCCAGACGCACGCACAATGCCTAGAGTGGGCATTGGGTTGTTTGTTTAACGTTTTTTCCCTCCTGATTTACGTAGGCATGAGAGTGCAGGAGGCAATAAACCGAGAGGGAGCTTTCGGTTCGATCTGAGTCAAAGAAATATGCGGTTGGTTTTGTGTGCAGGTGTATGATGTAGATACCTGAGGTGCTTGCAGTGCTTTTGTAGTTCGTGCCATCCCAGAGGCCAAGAGAAACGGCGGTGACCCTCGACTGCAAAGAGACTTCAAAAACGCTCACTGGTGGTGTAATAGCCCCGAGTAAAGAGCTGTACAACCGAAGTACTCCTAACACATGATGAGAGACACGATTGGTTGATGTGCCATGCTAGATGAATCACGATCGATATCCCATCAATGTATTTTCGGGGTCAATCCGCTGTCGCTCCTGGCGTCACGGCGAAGAGGAACTGGCGCCATGGCGAAGAGGAAAGGTACTGCTGTCTTTTCATTGAAAAAAAAAAACGCATTGAGACGTCTGCTTAAATACATGAATGCGGGTGCTTCGATGGTTCTGCTGATCTTCGGCAACTAACCAGTCGTCGCTTCGATGGCTGGTGACTTTGCACGGCAATAAGAGCAGCGCGGGCAATCTTGAGCTCCACGAAGGCTCTGGACGCCTTTTCTCTTCCTCTTGTATGGCATGCTTGTCCGCGGCAGAAGTTCCCACACAACGTGAACCTTGGCGTATGGCGTGCTGCTATTATGCATAGACCGGAGAAATGGGCACCGTCAAAACCGCTCATGGGTGTCAGTTGTTGTTGCGATGCAGACAACCGCAAGCAGCTCGCAGCCTCGTTTTAACATCATCAAGCCTGTCATGTCACGGTCGGGGTAATCGTTCCCATCCATCACCCAAGCCTTATATTATACTACACCACACGCACACATGGATATACTTTCAGACGTCCAAAGTACAAGGGGATGGCACACGCACAACACGACGGGCGACCCGAGCACGTCTCCGCCACGCGGAAGCTGTGAACCGTGCTCCCGAAAGTCAATTCATCTTCGGATTGCGAAGAGAAAATAGATTCTCAACGTCTGCTTGCAGATTTCAAGTTGGGGCCACAGCCAAACATTAACATGCCGTCAGCTATGTATCGCCAGTTGCAGCAGCAGCATCGAGAGGCACAACGCACTCTCACCGGCGTATTCCGAACTTTTTGCACGCCGGTAACTCACGTGACCTAGTAGTTTCCACTAAAGTTGAACGTCAAACACACAACAAGTCGTCATCCAATCAAAGCTCGAACACACGCTACTTCAATTAGTCATCGAGAAAAGCACTGAATTGTCCCAAAGTGAACCCGTCAACACAGACAATCCCCGACCGACAACTGAGCACTCGTTCCCTCTACTAAAATGATACTAACATCCCCATCGAACCAACCATTCCTTCACTTCGTTTACGGCTCTGGCCCCGCTTGCCGCAAATGTGACCCTGACGGGGGCGGGGGACATCTTGCGCCGATCCCCGGGTTTCACGGGTCCACCGCATGCACACCTCTCACACTCACATGGTACATATACATGCATTCGGTAATATTTTGGTTCTTATCTCTGCACGTTGATCCTAGCCCCGCGGCCATTCTGTAGCTGGCCAAAAAAAACACTCTTGACAGGGACACTGGAAAGTATCAACACCACAGCATGTGAAACGAATTGCCCTATTGTAAACCTTGTCTACATTGCGTGCAGAATGGCGGAATGGAACCACAACCTTCCAAGGGTCCATTTGGGGGAGAACCTTTCCTTGATCTAAACCTTCCTTCCTTCCTTCCTGACAAAGCGACAAAATACAACCCCGCTCGTAGACCTTGCTTCAACAACTAGCCGTTCGCGCGCTGCAAAAATAAACAACCCCCGTCTTTAGGCATCTCGAGCTTGGTCCCATGGGTGCTTCGCTCACACAGTGCTGGCTGGCTCCCCACCGAAAAGAGAGAGAGGGCTCGTCTACCGCGGAGTATAACTCGGCATGTTTGAGCTGGGGTGGGGGAACGGCGGAAACATCGGCTGCTGCGCCTGCTGCCCGCCGGGGGGAACCCCCGCTGGGGGCTGTGGACCGTTCATGACTTGTTGAGGCATAGGCGGAGGGCCGCTAAGGACTTGCTGAGGAATAGGCGGAGGGCCATTAGCGACTTGCTGAGGCATAGGCCGCGGGACGTTCATGACTTGCTGAGGCACAGGCGGGGGACCGTTAATGACTTGCTGAGGCATTGTAGGCGGCCCCTGCGGAGCGTACGGTGGTCGCCCACTCCCGCCGCTCACGTTCACGGTTCCTCCTCCTCCTCCTTGCTGGGGTGGCGGTGCCACCATGTGAGGAGGCGCGTGCTGAACGGCGTACTGCTGTTGCTGCTGGAACTGCGGTGGTGGCACTTGCTGAAATCGGGGCTGCTGCTGCTGCTGCTGCTGCTGCTGCTGCTGGATATGTGGAGAAGGGTTCGGCGTACGCTGCTGCTGAGGCGAAAACCCCAGGGCAGGCAAAGGACCTGGCGTGGGCGGACCAACCAAGCCTTGGCTGTGAAACCCACCGGGGGGTTGAGGAGCATACGCCGTCTGCTGCGGAGGCGGCGGCATCCCTCCGCTGCCCGAGAAAACACCACCATCGCCGCGCGGCTGCCGGGCGGCGCCCTCAGAGGCGCACCCCCTCCCACGGCCGCCGCCCCGTCTGCCGGTCCCCCTTCCTCCACTCGGACCGTAGTGCCCCGCAGCCCCCCTTCCTCCACTCGGACCGTAGTGCCCCGCAGCCCCCCTTCCGCCACTCGGACCGTAGTGCCCCGCAGCCCCCCTTCCTCCACTAGGGCCGTAGTGTCCCGCGACATCCTCGTTTTGGCGACCGTTCTTACGCCCCCCTCTCCCACCACCACCACCACCACCACCACCACGGGGCCCCTCCCC
>CACKRE030000548.1:107736-131635 GCA_902602495.3 Ectocarpus sp. CCAP 1310/34 | reverse complement strand
AGACAGTTGTAAGCACTGTGTAACTGCCTCGAGGGTGCTTGACCATTTAAAAACAACGTGGTGCGATCATCCCCCTTGCGCGGAGTGAGGGTTCTCCACCCCGCACAACATGATTTACTCGACCGCCATTATGGTTACCGCCAAAAAAAAAAAACGGAGGTAAAAAAAGAAACGGTAACCTGGTTGCCGTGTTCACGAAGTGAATTGGCTTGTTTTACAACGTCTTTGCCAAGCGACGAAACCCCAATCCCGATGGCAAACACCGGGGGGGGCGGCTTGTTTTACAACGTCGTTGCCAAGCGACGAAAACCCAACCCCGATGGCAAACACCACCGAGGGGGGGGGGAGTCTTCAAATTGCAAAAGGGTTTGTAGCATTGATAAAAAATGAACCTTTTTAACTTCCCTCGTTCGAGAAGATCGTTCAATAATAGCATGAGAGAAGAGATCAACCGAAGCAGGGCAACAGCAGTGGCACTGCTATGGTTCACCGTGAGCGCCAGAAACGACGGCGGCGCAAAGAATGGAGTATGCCTACAAAACCACCGGAGTGCGATCGTTCGGAGAGGCCCCCAGATTCTGGTGCCGTCTTTTTTATGGCTTTCCGTTGGATTCACACGTACAATGTAAGGATTTCCGCGCGCGCAACAAAAAAACCTCAAGACTCCGATTTTCATATCCCTCAACGTTGATTTCGTTCGCCCCTCCTTCGGATGCACGTTTTCTTCGATCCAAACCTAGGAGTGGATGCACTGCGAATATATTTGAAACAAACAATACGCACAAAGGCGCGTACGTTTCCCTTCTTTCTCTCTCTTACCTTCATGTCGAGCCAAACCACCATGCCGGTCTGCATTTTCCCCCAGTTCTTGTTCTCCGACACGATGCCCCCGCCCGTGGCGACGCACATCTTGACGTACGAGTGCACCTGTCGATTATTCCAGCAACGACGATACCAAACAGATTCAAGAGTGTTCACGGTTTCATGTTTGGGGATGGAACAAGTACATACGAAAAGGGTGGGCATGGGTCGCAGTTGTCATGCATACCAGCTCACCCACTCAAGTCGCTCAGAAAAACGTCCCGATGGTAGGCTATATACTTCGTGTATATCCAAGGGCTGTTCCTCTCCTACGTTGTCCTCGCACAAGCACCTCGGGAGGGATAGCAACCGCTCGGCATGCGACGCCACATAGAAGGTCAGCTCGTTCCGCTCGCTCTCCTTTCAACTGCTGTTTCGTACCGATCATCCGTCGCAAAAAGCAAGCAACGAATTTCGTGCGCCACAGGACTGCGCTCCGCCTCATGCACGACCTGAGAGTTGACACCACGCGAGCAGCGCACGCAACGAACAAGTTCCACTAGCCTCGCGTCATCCCACGCCCGCCCAACCACCGTATCACCTGGTCTAAGACCTGGCTCTCCACGCTCCGGAAGGCCTCCTCCCCATCCTTCGCAAACACCTCGCCTACGCTCGCCCCCAGAAGCTCCTCAATGATGGTGTCGGTGTCCAAGAAGATGTACCTGCCCATCACGTCCGCCAGGGCGCGCGCGACCGTGGACTTCCCCGTGCCCATCATGCCCACGAAAAACACGTTCGTGCCCTGCCAAAAAACGATTGAAGAGCAAGAACGCGGGACTCGAAGGGGTTGAAAGTCCTGCACAAAGAGGATCAACGAGTGTCTACGGCCGGAACAAACACTACAAGAGGTATCAAGCGTGGTCGAAGAGATGTTGCAGCGTGAGTTGTCTGGTAGCCAACGTCGAAACGCCCTAAAAGTTCCACAAGACACAAACGTCGTCATGAAATCGCCATGACAAATACCAACACTTCGTATGTTGGCAGCAGCTTCGATTGTCCTCCAACAGCCGAACTGCTGCCATGATCCGCTGACGTTGGTGGACACCTTCTGTGAACGTATCTAAATCTCTTCCTGTCTGTTGCCGAAAATATTTTTTTGTCATGTTCAAGTCTTACCCGGAGCCTCGACCCAAGTTCGGCAGCCTGTAGCCTCAGCACATGAGGCTCCACTTCCATGCTCAGCCCAGCACTTCTCCGCATCCGTCTCTCGCGGAATCCGACCGTATCGCCGGCCACCCGACATCTGGTGCGGGGGATCGAGTGCTGATGCACCCATTTCAGCGGCGTCGCAGCCGAAGGGGCGACATGAAGGGACGGAGCAATGAAGCCCACAGCCGTTTTTGCCACGAAACAGAGAGCAAAAAGGGGGAGGAAGGTCACGGACGACATCCTTGACAGAGCGGAATCCATGGCGAGGGAGAAAGCCTGCTGCTTCGCCGGTAACAGGCAATGCTCGCGCACGTACACAGCACGGAGGATGGGAGGGTTGTAGCGCGGGGGGATCCGCACATCATGGAGAACCCTACGATGACCCCCCTCATGTAACGAGTGGAATGGTCCTACAACGACAAGCTGCAGGATGGAAAACGCCTCCAGAACCAGCATGTCACAAACCCAGAACCAGGCAGCGGACCAAGACACACAGAAACACAGCCGTAGTGAACAAAATACTTGCTCCACAGACTACACAAACCAGCACGAACACACAGCCCACAACAGGGCAGACTGCACACAGCCCACACAGCAGACATATCAAGGTTGAACCAGGGGATGTACCTCTCTCTCTCTGTCTCCGCCCCGTGATGCCGACTCCCAGTTCCAGTTCTTACCTTACGTAGCATGTAGAGAGACACATAATCAGCGTGTAGTGTTTACCTCCTCCTGTGTGCCCTGGATGGCTGTAGTTGTACGCAAAAATGCACTGAAAAAGTGTACTACATACATACTACACACGAAACGTGTTGTAGCACCACGAACAATGGAGGGACTGCCACCATAATTTATAAATAGTAGGGTGAAATCACACACGCGCACAGAGAGAGGGAGCAGCAGAGGGCTCCAGACTACTACAGCAGTATCTGTGGTTAATATAAATTGGCTTGCGGACCCCTCGGTCCATTTCATTTGAGTGTACCTTTTTAGGGTGAGTTAGCCTGTGACCACGGGAATCGACCGCGTCAAGTATTGGGTCAGTACGGACAGTTATGAAGGCTGGGTAGAGAGATCGAAACGTTTTTTTTATGTGACAACAAATTTGAAGAGGCCATTGTTTAAGTCCGGGGGGGGGGAGGCTTTGACCTTGAAAGCAAGCGGGTCGAAACATTTTTGCGGGAAGTGATTGTCAGCCATGTAGTGCTGGTCAATCGCTTGCGGCGTGCGGCCGGCGTGCCCACAAGTTGAGGACACCTTCTGTCGTTTAAATTCGTAAGTTTAATCCTACAATCGGAACAAGCACGGGCACACGCACATGAAACACCACACCTCCACGTCCGGAATCCTTCCGGTCTATGATAACCCCAAATATTTATTTGCGTGTCTCCAACCCAACCGGAAACCAAGAAAAGAGCGTACTCCTATTCGCCACGCCAGCACACACACCAACACGAACGCCGACAACGGCCCGCGACTAGCAACTTGCGGCCGAACGCCGGGGCTTCTACGATGCGTGTCACTCACGAAAAGCATGGGCCCTGCAATTCAACTGTAGCTTTGGTTGTACGCCCGTCTAGCCGCTCCAACCACAGCCCCCCCCTCGTGAGACGCCCTTTTTCGTTTGCCGGTATCTCTACTCGTCGGTAGGCGGACGACAGCTGGATTTGCAACCGCCAATCCTGCGGACGATCCTATCCTCGAGGCCTGGTGCACTCCCNCCTGCTTAAATTGCCGCACTAGTGCCCGCAGGGCTTCGGGAGGCACAGTCTCTACCCCCAAGCTTACAGCTGCTGTTGCCTCCTTGAGGCAGTCTACGTAGAGAAATCGGCGGTCTTGCGGGGTGGGCCCGGTCTCCTTCAGTTGCACTAGAGAAGACTCAATCGTCACGTTACCAGCATCCCACTGCACCCCCGCCCCCGCTCCGCCCCCCCCCTCGTCGCCCTCGGTGGCACACTGCAGCCTGCCGCTGGCGACAAGCGGGGCCTATTTTTCGCCCTCAGATAGGGCCATGTGGTTTAGGGCTAAGGCCCAGGTGGGCTTTGCCCCCTCTGGCCACTCACTCGTAGGCCTCCGCCCCTGCTCGGCCAGCCAATGCTGGCTAAGGATGCCAACGTGAAACTTGTACCTGCGACTAAGACGCATCGCCGCCCAAAAATGCCTGCAGCAGAGATCTCATTCTTGTAGCGTGCGGCACGAGCAAAGGTGGCTACCGTCCGTCATGCCCAGGACTATATATCGTTTCTATGTACCGTCGTGGTTCTCCACTATCACAGCGACAGTCTCGACGTCAACGACCATCATACCAATGTACTCAAACTTGCCCAGCGCGTCATCGCGGGAAGCCCCCTCAAGCAGTGCGTTGCTAGGACTCGAGCAGAACGTGGCGCACATGGCGACCTCGTCCATCATGAACTTGTACGCCCACACGCCCAGCGCGACCTTGCACGGCGTCGTCAGTGCCGCACCGAACCAGTACGTGGCCGTATCCGGAGATGACACCGATGGAAGGCGTAGCTAGGCGCTGCGAAGTTCTGCGCGGGCTGCTTGCTTCTCGATGCCATCGGAAAGGAACTTGAAGACACGCACCANGGGGGGGGGGGGGGGGGGGCGTACAGGAACACACAAAATAAAGTGCGGGCGACAATTAAGGACGAGGTAGTCGTCGCGCCATTTCATGAAAGTACGCTTGGATACACATGACAGCATGGATGACACACTCCTGAGGGTGGGCATTCAAAACGCAGCGAACCCCGACTCAAATTTATCTGAACAGGCACATGCTTCGCGACATAATCACGTTCGCGGAAGTATTGTGCAACGGCTTTCGACAGGCAATGAGGTATCCGTGGATCTAGACGGAGCAAACCACGGCACGTCTACAACGACCTGCATGGCGTCGTGAGCAAGCCTTTGGCACAGACGGTAGGGACTGGATGAATTACGCGCACGTCCAACACGCCTACATCGCACACGTTACGGACGGAAACCCCTCTTTCACATACATTCGACCCTGTTGGTAGTGTAAGAGGCGGCCCTGAAGACCAGGACAGAGCTGTAGACTGCCCAGCGCTCGCGGTTCTTGTAAAGGTAGTCAAATGTACTCCTTCGCCTTCGGGAACGTCTCGATGAGCTTGGCATACTCCTCCTCGAACCCACTTTCCGTGAGCCGGTCACGAGTCTTGTAGAATTGATCGAGGAACACCTGTTCGATGTCGGGAACAAAGAGACAAGCACCACAAGAAAGAAATGTCGAACATGTCAAGACCACAGGTGAAATCATGAAGCAGCCACAGCAGTAGTTTAGGGGAACGTCAATCTAAGCAACCGATGACGGCAGTAGGGACCACGCACGCTGCGCAGAAGGCCCGATGACAAGGTACAAACAATGCCTCACCTGGAACGCCGACCCCAGCACCTTCTTCAGGTTCTTGATGAGGTTTTGGCCAAGGTGCCACATGCATCGCAGTTTCTTAGCATCTGGGAAAACCTTGTCCGCTGCCAGGCCCATGGCCGCGTCCGCATCTTGCAGGAACATGTCAGGAGCCGCCCCCCGGGCAGCCTTGAACTCGTCTAGTACCCACTCAAATGTGACTGTGGTAGTGTCTACCGTAAGTGACTGGAAGACAATACGCCAGAGGGACTCTCCATCGATTACGACACCAAGTCCGAGAGGAAGACGATAACGGTTCTTGACAGCCGTGTCATCATACAGGAGAACGGAGCCGTATCGGCTTGCAAGAGCAATCTGTACATATATCGCACACGGCATGGGGAAGCAGCGTTAGGTCCACGATGCGACGAAAAAACAGGGGCATCGCCATGACTGCATCTTGGGTGCGACATCCTAAAGAACATGTACAGTACAAAAACGTGGCATAGGGGAATTCGGGAGGTGGCCAGTGAGGGTATACTGAAGTACAAAGCAACAAGACATGGCCGATGCCATACGGCAAAATGACACCGTGGCAATGGTGATGGCGAGATGTAGACGAACGAACATGCGGTGGGTGGGCGACTTCTCCGGATGGACCCGGGTACCAAACGTAGATTGGAAAGCAAAACAACTACGCGTCATGTACGTCAGGGGAATAAGGGGGCCTCTCCGCCTTCATAGACCCCGCGTGCGGACGTGCCCACAGGAAACGCCACCCATCGTTTCGGGACAAAGGGGTGTCAGGGTTTGTTCTCTATTTCAATCGTACGTGCTGGTGCGGTGTTGGCACCAAATAAAATCCAATATTGCACACCTGCTCTGCTGTCACATCCACAAGAGGTGAGAAAGACGTCCGTTCTCGGCGAGCTTGACCTTGTACACTCCTCCGTCCTTTGTGCATGCCTGGACCTTGATAAGAATGGAGGCAGGCGAAGGTAGGTTGCGACATGCGGTGTCTAATCGGCTACGGGGAGGGCGCATTGTAACTATCGCTTTCAACACGCCGCCTCAACCGACAAGCAAGTGTTCAGGACCACAAGACTAGACAAAAAACGATTCGCACCTTCTGCAACAAGTCTTGAGCGTCGAACGGGTGTGCATCCTCACGATGTCGGATGACTTCGTTCTGCATGGTCCAGGGGTGCACTTTTCGGTCATGCAGAGCCTCGATGACGACCGCTTGCGCGGGCGGTTTTAATCCAGCATCTGAAACGGAGAAAAAACGCACCGACGTAGCGTGGGCGACACATTTGTTGGGCCAAGTACGACGTTGCCCGACTTACACGGGCAACACACTCGTTGGGCCAAACACCAAGCTTCCGACTACCCTATTTTATCCTGTGCCCCGGTTGGGTTGGGGAGTGGGAGGACACGTTGTGTCTCGTGGGAAAGGCATCCCAGACCAACAGAGAGTACCCATCGCTCGACTTCGGAGGGCGTTTGGATCACATCCACAATCAACACACAAGGTCAACCTACAAACGCGCCTCTTGCGGCAAGAGTCCAACCTATACAGCACGTCGTTATAGTTCAACGCCAACGAAACACAAACGTTCGCCCCCAATGTCGGGGAGCTGAGGCGGGCAACGACACTACCTAGATCACCAGCAAGCGAGGCTAGACGACATACCAGTGAGCTTCGCTGCGGTGGCCTTCATTGGGGTCGTCAATGGCCCCTTCTGTGCTTGTTGAACATCCGCAGCCTCTTTGTCGACGGCGTGCAGGTGCTCCAACTCCATCGTTGTCAGCCGTGGGTGCTTGTAGACGTCGGTCTTTATCGGCCATCGAATGTTGATCTGAAGGCCAGTCAGTCCGACACAACAGTCACGCAGCAACCACAACCAGCGTGTTCATGGTGTTTTCCAGCAGGTTGAACCACCCCAACAAAACAATCTCGACCTCATGCTGACGTCAACCAAAACAAACCAAGAACCTCCACGCATGTGTGTACAAGCTGGTGCGTTCCATCCGATTCAAATAGAGTAGAGTCAAACACATGACGAGTTGAGAGAAAGGTGCTACCTTCCATGCTCGCAACATGAAAGAAGTGTTTCCTCCCCCCCCTCATCTCTCCTAGCCCTGGATTTGCATGACAACAACCTTCCAACGCAGGGCTGCAGAGCCCATACACGCAGCACCAACCTTGCAGCCGCAGCCCGTCCTCTGGCTTTCGCCTTTCCGGCTCTTCGTGCTGTCTGCCGCACAGGTGAAGGGTGGGGGAGTGGCAGCAGACCGACTGAAACATATTAGGTTGCATGGAACATATATTCCTCAAGCTCAAACATGTTCATCTCTGCAGCGCGCGTCACGCCTGGATCTGCGTCGCTCTTGCTGTAATCGGTGATGCAATACACCAGGTGACACATTTCCCGCGATCATCACGAACAATTCATACCTTCCACCACAGCGTACCACCCAACCAGTGTGTTTCTCTGTACAACCAGACGTGTGCGTCGCGGTCATGCAAGAGGGAAGGAGGGGGTGAATAGCGGCCTATATTTTCTTTATTCTCTTCTCTTGTCTTGCCCCACTTTGCCCCACTTTGCCCCACTTTTGCTTCTTCTCTTCGTCTCTTCGTTTTTGCACCACCGCCCTCCTGCCGTGCGTGCCATCGGTTACTCGCGAAAGGGGTCAGGGGAGTTATGCCTACTCGCGAGCTCTGTCGCTTTCAACTGTAAATCTGTGAAAATATCACCCGCAGAGGAAATCTGACTCCAAATCTACTGCTGCTACAGCAGTAGCTGATTCGAGGCAACGCCGGGATATGGGGCGTTCTGTTTCAATATAGAACATGATCATGCCGATACATATGCATACGCACACGTTTACCCACGTGCGTTCCTTTCAACGTCCTTTTGGTCGGCTGGCAACGGCGGCACAGTTCCGTGCGTCAAAGTATGCAAGATATGCGTTCCCCGAAGGCAAAACAAATAAAACAAAGCACGTAGAGTCCGTGGTGGTCTAGCATACCTTCGTGGAACTACTTGGTGCTGCTCCCTTCTCCACGCTTCCCGAATGCTCCGCGCTCCCCGATCCTCTCTCCGCAAGCGTTGATCTCCCTCCGCAAGCGTTGATCTCCCTCCGCCTTCGTCTATCTGCTGACATCAAGACCGAGATAGCAGAAAAGAAAGACAGACGAAGCACACAACAAGGCTCGATGAACGTGTGTGTATGATACTATTCGGACTGCTTGTCTTCCCTGCTGTGTACAGCAGTAAGCAGAGACTACAAGTAAACCACCTGCAGTAGTAGTACTGCTGTACATCTGCTCGGCGAAATCCTCACCGTGTGCACACAGAGTGCGTGTATCATGGCACACGTATGCGGCCCCACGCATGCCAACAAGACTTGAAAAACTATTTGCTTTGGGATCTGCTTCTGCNGTGTATGATACTATTCGGACTGCTTGTCTTCCCTGCTGTGTACAGCAGTAAGCAGAGACTACAAGTAAACCACCTGCAGTAGTAGTACTGCTGTACATCTGCTCGGCGAAATCCTCACCGTGTGCACACAGAGTGCGTGTATCATGGCACACGTATGCGGCCCCACGCATGCCAACAAGACTTGAAAAACTATTTGCTTTGGGATCTGCTTCTGCGTTGATCCTCACTGCATCCCCTCCCTGGGCATCCCCCGAAACATCTCCTGTTGAGGTATCGCTTCCTGCTGCTCCTGCTGCTCTCAAAGCTGTCGTTGTTGCTCGTTACGCCCTACGTTTAATTGTTGACGTTAGAAGAAAGACATAATGATAAGGCTATTTGCGCGTGGGCGGGCGGGCGGGCGGGCGCGTATCGCGTGTCAAGTGCTCATCTGATCTTCCATTTAGGGTCGAGACGCCGACCTGCATCCTTCCTACTGCGCCGATCAGCATTCACCCCTCACCATTTGCTCTGGGGGTATTCCTGAATCTCCTGCTGCTCCTTCCCCTGCTCTAGCTTCCTGTTGCTGCTGCCTGTCTTGTGCGCTTGACTGCTGCCTCGTGGAATCGTCGGGGTTGCCCTCTACTTCGATGACGCTTCTGCTGTCCGAAAGCAGATCGTCATCTCCACCCAAGGGCAGCTTCCTCCCGGTAATATCCATGAGGGACATGATCTGCTGTGTGGTCTGTGGTGGTGCTCTGTGGAGCAAGTCTTTGTTCACTGCTGTGTTTCTGTGTTTCTGTGTATCTTGGTTCTGGCTTTGTGGTGGGTTGGTTCTGGAGGCGTTTTCCATCCTGCAGCTTTTTGTTGCAGGACCATCCTGCCAATAGGGTCTCACGCGGGGGGCTAGATGTGATGTACTCGTGTGCAACACAACACCGCCCATCTCGTTGCTGTCCGCCTGCCCTGCACTGCTGTTTACGTCGGAAGGGGAGAATATGCCGGTGGCTTCTGCTGTTCGAAAGGGTGAGTCAGTGGTCATGATTGATTTTCGGTCAACTGGCGGCGAGGATAATACAGGCGATATAACGCGGTGTATTTTTTTACGCCGCCTCCTTCGCCCTGGGTCCTAAATGACACCAGTGTACGTCCAATCCGAAAGGGTGTCTGCAATGTACAGCTCTCGGTGGGTGTTTTACGCACTAAGTCTATGGGAGCATAGACAGCCGGTGGGGTATGTATGGGGAATGGTAGGACGATCCTATATTGGCAGGTTGAACGCTCGTTACTGGTGTGGCATGTATGACGATGTTTCACGTCACACCTTCGACCCCGACAACTACGCAATCCCCGAAACACAGCAGGCGGTACAATTGTCCCCCCTGAGGCGACCCGTAGTTCAGCAACACACACCCGGCCCCAGCACACCCCAGATTCAACAGAAGAATACGGTTTTCAACACCGGGGCGATGAGGTTGTGCCTATTGGGCGTACACGGCGACAGGCGCGCTTCCGTCGGGCATCAATGCAATCCAGTCACCGACCACATGGTGCTTCTGCTGCTGCTGCTGCCGATGCACGATCGCTAAACGACCCGACTGCGTCAGTGTTCTTGCTGTCCCTCCCGGTTGTCTGCGAGTTTTCAGCGCATCTTTTGCCCACATGTGCTGCACCGATGATATTGCTTCGGCATGGAACACTCGCCATACAAGAACACATGCATATGGGAGTGCAGAGAACATGACGCGCAACATTTTCGAAGCTTTTTCTTAGCCAAACCGCGGTCTCCCTCGCTTGCTCCTCCACCGCTCTTCTGGAAACAGCCTTTCGATCGCAGCCCTGCCCTAGTCTCACTGCCGTGTTGTTTCGATGAGCATTTGGGGGGACGTGTCACAATCGTTAACTGTTGGTTGTCGCTTGCAAGAACTGCTGTTGTTTCGGTTGGTACATGTATACTTTAAGCATAAACTGGTCGACTCAGTCGTGTTTTCCCTGTTATCAAATTCTGGCGTTCGGACCAGCTATGGAAGGCAGCGACATGCCTTTGCGGTTGCGATAGCATCCTGCGGGGATAGAGTTGGTTTCCGTGATAAACCGTTTGTGCTTGCCCAGATCTGCCTAGATCGCAACCCTCGCAAAGTTGTTGCAAATCGCGCATCCACTAATAAGCGCAAGGGTTACGCCGCCCATTTCGCCAGACTCGAATCATTGAATCAGTTGCAGGACACCCGTTGTGGCTGAAGATGGAAGGAGGACATTTGCTCACAGCCCGCAGAGTTGGATCGAGCTGGGTCCTAGAAGCCAACCACCCGTTGCCGCAACGTCGCCACCGGCGGTCCCTTCAGACCCTGGTGTGCTCTCTTCTCATCCCAAGAAACCCTTCGAGTAGCAGCCAATCATAGAGCTTTTTGAGCTCTGCTTCTACACAAGGTGATTCTGTTTTGCGTGCGCACATTACCCCTGCCGCTACCTCACCCGCTGCTTCTTCTGCGCGTTTACCTTGTTCGTTTGGACGACAAAATCAGTGGCGATTGTAGGACATACACAGCTATTGGGCGCGCGACATCGCGCGACAACAACATCGGCGTTGCCTAGGCGTCAATGTTGCGGTGGTAGTGGAACGCGTTCGGCATCTACGAAAGTCCCAGCACAACCTCCACCCACCGGCGCTCCCAAGCCGACGAAGCCGACAAGAGCCTCCATTTTTTCGATGTACAACTCCCTGCTGGAGTCCCGACCTCTGGCGACCAAAGCGGTTACCTCCGGAGCAATCGGTGAGGTTTCACGAGCGCCGAGTGTTAGCGTGTGCCGTGTGAGCGAGCAGCAGGAAGTCTGCTGTGTTGCTCTGCTGTGAAATGAGGCCAGTGTGTTTGTACAATGCGGCCGTTCAAACGTTCCATTTTGGCGCTGCACAACTAAGTATCAAAATCACATTGTTGGGTAGTATGAACCAGCTCTGAATGCCTTCAAGGACGGGAGTGATACATGTTTATCGTCGACCCCTGTAACGTTTCCCAACCCTACCTTGTCCCACCTGACCCTCGCTCCTCCTTTCTGCAAACCTTTTGTTGCGCTTGTCTCCCATCCTTGGCACCTTGGCGGCCCACCCACTCGCCCCAGCGTTTGCCGGAGACGTGTCCTGCCAGCTGCTAGCGTTAGAGGTGGCGAAAAGAGAAGAGGAGCATTCATCGGCGCAACACGTCGACGATCACGAGCAACACGAGCCGTTTGGCGATGGAGGGGCAACGAGTGTCGCAAGCGAGATCGACTGGGGCCGCACATTGCGATTCACGTTCGTAGGGGCGGCCGTTGTGGCCCCCGCGCTACATGCGTGGTACGGGTTCTTGATCCGAAGACTACCGGGCACCGCACCGGCTACGGTCGTCAAGAGGGTAGCTCTCGACCAGCTGCTGTTCGCGCCGGTGTTTCTGGCCGTGTTTTTGTCGACGGTGATGCTCTTGGACGGTAACGCGGCTAAGGTGAAAGAGGTTAGGAGTTCGCGACTCGGTTGGTTGGTTTGTCTAGCTTTGTTTTTTTGTCGAGTTAGGTGGTTCGCGTTTGATGGCCTGGTTTGTCCTTGGCTGAGAGTCGGAGACGTGGCTGGTGGTGTAGTCTAGTTGTTGGGATTTTTGCCGCTCACTCGAAGGCGCGGGCTCAGATTGTGGCTTGATCACCTGCTGCGTGTTCGGGTGCTGATTTCGTCTCGATGTGTGTGTGGATGTGGTCTATTTCCCGAGACGCAAGCGTGAACCGGCGATTGTGAACGCCATCCCAGAAACACCACATGGTCTTGCTTTGATCAACCAACCGTCTGGCTCTTGGGTCTATTCGTGTCTGCCCGCTTGACGCAACCCCCGCTCGTGATGCAGGAGCCCCATTCATGGATGCGGCAGCACGGCCTGTGGAAACATGCCTCTTGCGTGAAAAGTCCTGACCTGCATCGTAACAAGAACATGCATTCATCCTACACCTTCTGCCGTCTGCTGCTCCGCAGATCGACCGTAAGCTCCGAGCTGACTACCCCACAACTGTGGTCAGCAACTGGGGGTACTGGATACCCGCCCAGGTCATCAACTTCCGCTTCGTCGCACCTGTGTACCAGGTATGTACAGTGTACGACTTTTTTTGTCGTGGAAGTGCGTACTGGGCTTGCGCTCCGGTGGAACACATGCCGGTTGGAACAACTTTATTTCCTTGAAACATGGATTTTGGTGGGAGGATTAGTGATATTTGGAAATTTGAGGGTGAAATCCGCTCAAAATTTGCACAGCATTGGGCTCGTACGCTGTATCGTTCGATGGTGGTCGGCACCCTGAGGACTTAGCTTTGCCGGGACCACCGTGAAATTGTTGTGAGCAATCCAAGAGCGTTTGTTATTCAAGTTTTGCGAAAGGAATGGGGTCGGTGCAAATGTCGCAGTTTGATCGCCCTAGCTGGCTTTTGTTTGTTTGATTGTTGCCGGGTTTGTTGATTTTTGTTCACAACCATGTACACCCGCTTCTATCTGTGCCGTCCGATGCGCCATGTGTTATGACCTCCGCAAGCATGTTGTTCCCGATATCAATATCCTTTGGGTTTGTTGACCCACTCCTTGACATGTAGTGTCCTCGAAAAGAACCGCGGTTGTGTAGGTGTAGGTGTCACTACATTGTTACCGCGCGGTGTTTATGTCGCCTTTCCGGCCCGTGAACCGTGTTGGAGCTCCTCAGTTCATTGTCATGGTTGATCGATATTCTCTCTGCGACACTGCGTGCCATGTTTTCAATTTTGTGCCAAGCTTTCTCGACCCTTGTTTCCAGCAGCCTTGTCTTGCATCCCTCGAAGAATCACACGGTCTGTAACCCAGCCTATCTGCAACTTCTTGCGCGTTTAAAACTGCCCTGATATGTCGTCGGGCCGACTCCAATAGGTCTTGTACGCGAACTTCGTTGGTTTCTTCTGGAACATTTACCTATCCTACCAGTCCAACAAGGCAGTGCTCAAGGACATGGAGCATCCCGCAGCGGTAGACGTCACTTCTTCGCACAAGTGAAGAGTAGCGATGCAGCTCTCGGCCCGCTGCTGCATTTCGTGTGCGTGTCGTCGCCGTGCTGTAGTGTGAAGATGACTAATGCCGTTGTCGTTCGTGTGGCATACCATACTGCCGTGTGTCACTTCCACCAGGCATGTAATAATGAAATTTTCGGGTGATTTTGTCTACCGGACTATCGATGGTGATCAACCGTGTTCGGAACCCCTGTGTTGATCCAATGCTTGTTTTAGCCCGTTTTGTTGTGGCGCGTTCAGTTCTCCAGCCCGTTTACAGTAGTAGCCGTCGATTTAAGATGCGCAATCTGTGCCTTACTGAAAGACATGGTGCGCTCATCGGCATCAAATTTGCTTTGCTTTGTTCTGAGTTGGCCAGTCTTGGGCGGGTCGGCTTGCGTGTTTGGTGACAAATTAATTTTTGGGTACGTTTTGAACTTTTAGAGGCAGCTGGAGGTGATGTATGGATTTGAGACCGAGTTTCCAGTCGTGAAAGTGATGGGTGTAGGGGTGACCTTTGTTGCATACGGGAGATGACCAGTTGGCGATCACAGTTTTGCTGCAACTTGAAAGTTTGATCAGTCTTTTTCCCGTGTTTTGCGCGAAACACTCACAACTAGTGCCCACACCGCCCGAAGCAATGGAAGCTTGAACTGCAGTGTAGGATGACACATGGCGAGTGCCATGGACTGCTGTTGCCCTCTAGATATAACGAACTGGTCTGCCGTTGTGGCAGGGGGGTGTTTCGCTCGTTGGCTGGCACGCACAGTCCAGTGCGGTCGAATGTTTTGACGTTTGGCTCTGTCTGGTGCGTGTCCGTTGTGCCCCTTCCAATGTTTTTTTGTCGATCCTTCGGGGACGCAGTACGCAGCGCAGTTGGACTGCACGTATTCTTTTATGACGTCCTCGTTTCAATAGTGCGTTTCGGTAGCGTTTCGACGACGTTTCGACGAACGGTTGCGGCGCGAAAAGATCCGTTGCGGTGTGTGTAGACGAGTGCTTGAGCTATTGAGGCTCTAGGTGCATGGGGAGAGAATGTTTTCCGTGGTCAATGACGTGAGGTTCTCTGGTGCGGAGGACCACGATTTTGTCGCTCAATAACTTATCTTGTTGGGCATGTGGCGAACGTTTCAGCTGTTGCCTTTGACCTGACCTTGGTCATGTTTAGGCCCAGACTTGGGCTCGTGTTTGCTCTGAAGAAGGGGACAAACGCGTGCCGTACACGGGCCGTACGAAGACCATCCAATGATGCGAATCGCTCGTGAGTGGTAAACGCTTCAAGGAACATCTCTTTCGCTATGAAGGCCGGCGAATTTCGCTCGGCGATACATGAGCCAAACCTTTCAGGTTCTTGACCGCACCTTGGCAAATTACACGTGGCCAGAGGTGAAGGTTGTGGGCAACGGTTACAACCTGTTGAAGGTTTTGGAGTGGGAAGATGAGAGCACGGGATCGACCTGAGGGCGTCTTCTTTTCATGTCGTGCTGCCAGCCCACCCTGATGGTTTTTGATCCATGCTCTGTTCCGCGATGGCGGGGTTAGCTAGGCACAGTAGCGTGCAACCTTCAGTTGTGGTCAGGTTGTAGCTGGTGCTCCCACAACGTGGTACATTACCTTTGGCCACCTGTGTGAGCCAATGAAATTCTGGACAGCAGGCAGCTGTTATTGTAGGGTCATGGAGGTCAATCGGGGGACGGCGAAACGGTTATTTGTCTGTCTCCTTGGCCGTTGTGTCCCCTTTCTCCGCTTCATCAGTCTCGTCCCCGGCGTCCTTCCCCTCCTGCTCAACCCCGACACCGGGTGCTCGGCCCCCTCCCTTGACCTTTGCACCCACCCCGGGGGGGGGCGACCCAGGCCCACTTTGACGCGATTTCGCCACCCGCCAATAATAGTTGCACAAGTACACCAACATCAGCGCGCTAGGGGAAAGCAGCGCCGCGAAGGGCGCCCCCATGATGCCCTGGAACACGGCCCAACGCGCCACTACCTCCGTCCCCGCTCCCCCGTAGCAGAGCGTCCCCGCCAGCAGCGCGGAGATCACGGAGCCCCTCGACAGCGACGACAGCGCCGCCGGCATCGCGACCAACCCCGCTTTCCACGCGACGGCCGAGCCCACGGCCCCCATCGCCGGACCCCCCGCGGCGGTCAACGCCATCAGCCACAGCTTTGGCACCGACCTCGCCGACCGACGCACTTGTATTCTCGTCCCCGGTAGCGCTGAAACCGGAGCGGGCGGGTCTCTCCGCCTGGTCGAAAGAGAGGGGAATTCCAGCTTTCGCCGGGGGGCCCTTGTCCGCGGTTTGTTCCCGGGAGTGGTGGGTGGCGTGGGCTTGTTGTTAAGGCGACGACGAGGAGCCGGTGCGTAGACGGGGGGGAAGTTAGACATGGCCAGGATGGCCAGAGAGAACTTGATCGCCGCAAACGAAGCGTGCGCGGCGCAGGTCGCGACAAGCGCTCGGGAGAGAGGCTGCCCGATAACCCCGGCGGCGGCCACGGGCCCCAAGCTGGTCGTCATCCAGGCCGTCCCGTACAGGATCATGGCCTGGGCCACCGGTCCCGTGCTCTTCAGGTTCACGATGCTCCCCAGGCTCTCGCTGAATATCCAGAAAGCTTTGTCCACCTGCGCCAAGAGGTTAGCGCTCTCCGACGCTGTGGCTCCCGCCTTTGCCGCAGATCCCGTCGCTGATGCCGCCGAGGGGGAGCAAAGCCACACCGTTACGGCCAACAGGCCGGCAGCGGTCACCGCCGACCCGAACCTGGACGGCCGTCGCCGCCGCCAGGTCGAGAATAACGCCTCGCGACTATTCCTGGTGTGTCTTCCTCTTCTTCGTGCTGCCCCCGTAGGCCCTTGCTGTAGCCCGGTGGCTCCTAACGCTTGGCTGCTGCCGCTGCTGCTGCTCCTGCGGTAGACGTGCGGTGTAAACGCGATGGTTTTTTCATGGCAGCCAGCAGGGCGAAGAAGAGGGAAGGAGGGCGGCGCGTAGGTTGTGATAGGACGGGAGGGGGGCTGTAGGGTGTGTGCCCGGGCTTCGTGGTTTTGTAGCTGCAAATTTGATGTGAAGCACGGACAACGTAAGGATGCGAGAAGGGGAAGGAGCAAGCCCGATTTGCGCTGTGCGATGTGCCGCACGAGCCGGGATATTGCTACTGGATTGTGGTGTTGAGAGGGATAGGTTCGTGATATACACTTGGGTCAGAGCTCTTGAATTTGTGATGTCGTAGATGCGTGGTCGCCCAACCGCCGTAAAAAGGAGACACAATGCTGTACAACCAACGCGCGAGAGCAAGAGGCTTCGGTCGCTCCTAGGCATCGCACACGACAGTATCGCCATCGGAGACCGTTGCCCTCGAAGGCACATCAATGTTCGGTCATGGATACAACGAACGTCACGACACTGCTGTGGTGTAGACTCGTGGCATGCTTCGGTGGGAGCACGAAGCCAAACCACTACACACTTGCATTACGCGAGCAGGACAACACATTACCCACGGGATTGTCATCAGCTCTGTGACTGTCCATTCAAAGCATTATTTTCTCTTTTACAACACAATCCCACTGTTTAACGACAGATTCCCGCCTCTCGACGTCCCCCATTGCGGGTGGATGTCAACCCGCACCCAGACATACTGAACCCACCCAAAACACACGCAAACTGCTGTTGAATAAACACCGTCCCGAGCATCTTCTCATCCTACGAATGGTGCACAACTTGCGAGGAGCACGTGCTCCGAGGATAACCAACAACGACCCCCCACTTGTCGCCGCTATCGTCAGGTCAAGCCAAAAAACACACCGTAGCTACATGCTACAAAGAGTCGTCAGGTCATGTAGAGCTACATGCTACAAAGAGCACAGGACGGCACCTGGCTAGCCATCACTCCATGGGAAGACGAAGTAAAGGCATAGCAAACCGTTTGGCGTCCCACTTGGGAAAAGAGCTTTTCCCCCACGACCGTGACAAGCGCTTTTCCTCCACGACCGTAGGCTTCCTGACGCCCAAAACCCCCGCTGCTTGGCGCACATAGGATCGACCAGTAAGAGGACTACGCCCAAACATCCCTTGCCTGCCCCGCACCCCCTTTCTTGCGGGAGAAAAAACAAAAAGGATGATTAACTCTTCAAGTCCTGTTTTTGGAGCAAGGCCTCACATCGAAGGGTCGCCTTTACTTCCACCCATGCAAGGAGGCGAAGGCGCTACCTTGTGTCCCTCCGCCTCCCACTGCGCGGGCGTTTTCCCCTGAATCGAAAGCGCTAAGTGGCGGTGCATGGATCGAGAGGGGAGGGCAAAGCAAGGGCAGCGGGGCACAACACCACCGAAATGGTTACAGCTTGAGTGGTCCCTTTTTGCCGGCCTGCAAAAGGTCGACGCGATTCTACGACACAGCGCAGGACCAGCTTGATGCACAGCAATCGACGAAGCGTTCCGCGCAGTCTTTCAAAACAGTCTGGAAGCAATCCCAAACGTATCCTCGTGGTCACGAGAGCTACGTGAGCCATCGCTATCACACGCATAGGGCATTCGCACCTGCATATACCGCACCCAAATAACGGTGTGTTATCCAGGCTCCAAATATTATCATTGTTGTTGTGCCTTTTTTTCCTCACCGTGCATCTTGCCCTTCATCTCCTCTGCGAAGAGCGCGTTGACCATGCGGTGGCGAGCCAGGAGTGGCTTCCCCTCGAACTCGTCGCTCACAACGATAACCTGAGTCGTGAGGGATGGATCCGTTTGGTCGGGGAGAGGGACTCTACTGACGGTGGCCAGAAAGTGACAATCAGAGCGACTTCTCCGATCCGCGCACCATACCAACGGTTGCAGGACAGGATTGTGAATCGCTCTAGCCATCCACCATCCGCTCATTGCCTATGTAATCCAACCCAACTGCCTCCCACCCAGAGCCAGCAGTTCTCAGCGCATTCCATGAATCAGTCCGGTTTCGACGGGAGCACGGGCTAGACGGTACCTAGTTGTCGGCCTCTTGCCTAGGTCGTGACAAGCAGTTTACCAGGTGCCATGTGGTCCGAGTGAACGAACGCTCTATGGATCTACACGATGTAAAACTACAGCAGTTGGAGGGGTCCCTGTTTCGTGCCTGTTTAGTGCCGGTGTCCGATATGTTGCCGGCGTCCGGCATGGTGCAGGTAATTTTTTCTGGGCACATGCCGGCACTAAACAGGGACCTCTGCTGTATGCCAACACATCAAGCCTACTCCGCTTTGTTGCGGAGCGCACAGTAGGTACGGAGGTCTGCTGTGGTTGCGTGGTCGTTGCGTGGTGGTTGCGATTCAGACCGAGCCCTTTCCCCTTCGGCATGGTATGTTCGAAGCCAGACACGGCTCCACGCCCGACAAGCGGAGCTTCTTCGGAATCCCGAAGCCAGACTGGGACGAGGCGGCGAAGGTGGAGGGGGGGGTACCGTGGCACGCGGGGGTGCTACAGGGAGCTGAGAGGTTTATGGCCTCTTGGCACAAGGGCGAGGAGAAGGCCAGCCGACAACGAGCCATCAAACGAGGAGACAGCGGGCCCAAAAATAGTCTAGATACGGCACCAATCAACGGGGCGGGAGGGGGGCGGGAGGAAACGGCGCGGGAAGAAAGCAAGCGAGAAGAGACCGACCGCGTGACGTGACATGTTGCGGTTGAATTTCAGCGACTAGTTTTTCTGTTGCCCTCTCCCCCGTTTGCTGTCGCGTTCAGACTGTCTCTACGGATATCCCTGTCTCTGTGCGAGTTTGTTTATGTCCTCGTCTGCCTTTGGTTTATTTCGTCTTTGTTTTGTTTTTTTACTGGCACGTACTGCTGTTGACCCTTGGGGTCCTTCCGGAAGGCTACCCCCCAGGCTGGTGGTGCGCACGTTCCACTATTTATTTATTTATTTGTTTCTGATTCTTTTGTTTTATTGTATTTTATCGCTCTGCTAACCCTTGGGGCCCATTTTATTTTGGTATACCTTTTCTAGGTACGTTAGCCTGTGACCACGGAAATTGACCGAGTCAAGTGCTGGATTAGTACGGAGAGATTGAGACAGAAGGCGGTACTGGATAGAGAGACCGGGATGGTTTTTAATGTGAAGACAACAACAACAACAACAACATGGTATGCATACAACGGACATATGTACCGCTAGCTCTCTGCGCCGGCAAGAGCCGTAACTGCTCAGCATGAGCCCACCAGCGCGGCGGTCACACCAAACGTAGTAAAGAACAACAGTAGTGAAACACCTACAGAGATTGAGGGAGTGCGTACTTCCCTTGCCTTCGACACATGCTTATGCTTACTCAGCTATGTAAAAACACGAAGAGCCTCGGTTGCCACACTGCAACATGTACATGCCAATGTGCACGTACACAGGTATTCACCTTGAAATGACTCTCTTTCGCCGGCCCAGAGTGCATGTGGCTCTCGTTTATCACCTCCAGGTGCACCGGCGAGAGGGCCTCCGATAGCCTCGCCTCGATCGTCTCCTGCATCTCACCACTCGCCGCCGCCGCCATGACGAAGCCCGCCGAGCGGAACCTTCGGCGAACGGAGGCAGAGTTGCACTTTCCTGCAACTGCAAGTGTCGAACGCGTGTGATGGGACAGGGAAGAAGCGACCGGTACGTGGAACGCACCGGTCCTGCCCGCGATGAAGCATGCGCCGAGTAGTAGTTGCCGCGTGGTAGACATCATGATGATGTGCTTGTGGGTAGCCTGTGTGGCAGGGCGTCACGGCGCGTTATGTGTCTGTCTGTGTGACTAGCCCAATCTCTCATCTCTGCTTGGAGATACACGGAGCCCCCGCATTGGTTGCTGTCACCTGGCACGCATACGATAACACGGAGTGCAGCCGCTACAGCTGCGGCCTACTCCATCGTGGGATCGTGGGATCGTGGGTAAGAAAGAGGGCTTAAGTTACAGTAGATCAACTTGGTCTTTGAGCTAGCAACTACTTTACCTCGCTCTAGCAGCTCCCATCGTACTGCTGTGTTGTGTCTACGATCGAATCTATAATGACAGCAGTTTGGTAGGGTGCAGAATGTAAAAGAATGTAAATGGGCTGGGCAGCAGTGAAGCCGAGGGCGTTGCGTAAAGAAGCAAGCGTCCGTGGCTTGCTACGCAAGGCAATTTCATCTAAGTCTCACTGTCCCATGCATCCCCGCCTTCATTCGAGGCGTATTGAGAGAAAGCACATGGCCGTCAGCGTGTGAATGTGTTTCGGCACAATGTGTAACGTAACGTTTTCGGTCTGCACCTCCGATTCAACTCTCCAACTCTCAAGCCACGCACCCCTCCTGATTAGTTGTACCATCACCCATTCAAATCCAGGCGTTCAGAGCCTACCATTAATCTTGCTGCAATGTGAAGCGCAAGTAGTCAGGTTAACTCAAGCCCGCTTGCTCGCATCATCGAATCACAGCACCAGCTACGGCTACGCCACTCCGTTGATACAGCAGCTGCTGACGTCGAATGCAGACCTCCCTCCTCCGCATCCCGTGCGCATTTATATCAGTGTGTTGTTTGGGCGTAGCTGTACACAGGAGGGGAGGATTGCATCCGCTGATCGCGTGCGACAGTGCTTGTTTCGAGACGCGGGCGCTCGACGCAGCTATGATTGGTCATCGTGTTTCTTTAGAGTCGGAACGTTATTTATACAGCAGCAATCCGAACATGATGACCGACCACCACGCCGACAACAACACGAGCAGTAAATAGCGGAAGTAGAAGAGAAGCGCTGGCAGCATATCTGCCGGGTAGGGGCTCCTCTCCCTAAGGCCCCCTACCCTGCTACACCTTAAAAAACCAACCCTGGTCCTCGCCTGGTCCGAGATCTCCCACCTTGCATTGGATTACATGGAGAATGTACTGTCTCTCACCTTCACTTAATCGCCGTTCTTCCTCGTTGCATATTGTAGATTACATGGAGAATGTGCTGTCTGTGAACGGGGGCAGCTTGAAGGCCCCCCTTATCGGGTGGGACGAGGACGAGGAAAATGGTTACACGCCGAGCGTGCCAGCAGCTTCCGCGAAGCACTCGCTGTCGTTTGGTGCTCTGGTATTCTTAATTTACTACAACATCGGAGTACCCTTCGGAGATGAGGAGGTGAGAGTAGGCCAACGCAGGTATGGATGTCTGACCTCCGTCATGGCTTTGGTAATGCTCAGGTAGCAAAAGCCCATTCGAGCAAAGAAAAGTCGGATTGATTTTTTCCCCACCGCAGGGTGCAGGTGCTAGCACAGGAGCAGATAACGCGGCAGAGGATATCCATACAGGTTTCGGTAATATAGTACAAGAAGGAGCGCACACGGAACAAATGCAAACCCAATCAAGCAATGAGAACGCGGACAGAGACTACCCCTTAGCACGAAATGGTGCTAAACAGCACAGGAGCATAGGAATGCTGTTGCGTGGTGGTGTTAGGCCTGTAATCCGTAGGCGACTGTTTTTCGCGATTTGGATATACTATCCTTTCCTCCCCTCTATTTTTAGTATATAAAAAAATCGACATCGAAAATATCAGGTAATCTCCTACGGAGTGCAGGCCTAGGTGGTGTAGAGTCTTGTTGCCCTTCGAATCTGGAGACTCAACCCCCAATCTACGATGAGCGTAAAGAAGATACGTTGGGTTGATTTCTTGCAACAGCGGGATAGGAGGCGTACGCTACAGCTACGCCACAACAGCGATCGCCATCTTGCGGTTGCGCTTCTTCCTCGAGAAGTACGTGATAGGTAGCTTGGACGCAAGAGCTTGATTAATTCACGATCCCCAACGTGTACGTCGCATTCCACCAACCATTGTGAAATTCCCGGATGTTGCCCCCTCCCCCGTCATCATGACGTTTCTGACAGGCGGTGAAAGCGGCGGGACCGTTCATGGTGACCCTTGGGTTTTTTGTAATCCTTCCCCTGGTGTGGCAGCTCCCCATCTGCTTCGTTACCGCCGAGCTCACTACCACTTTTCAGGTGCGCAACTGCGCCTCTCCCGGCGTGATGGACTCACGCTACTGCTGTAGGCGGGGTGCAGATCCCAGCCTCGCGCAATGGAAAAGATCGTAGATGTGCCAGGTCGTGAACATGTTGGCTGTGTATGGACGGGCGCACGCTGGGAATCAAGCACGTCGTTTGAACCTGTCGTCCGTAGGGTATCATCAGCGCATCATGAGTGCCGAGGTCTGAGAAAAGGGGGGTCTACTTGACACGAGCATTCCACTGTAATCGGCTCGGCTAACGTTGAAAAATTGGTGCGAAGTCTCGCTGCTGCTGTGCGTGCATGTAATGCGAAGAACTGGCCTTTTGAGATGTTGTACGACGTATCTCATACAGCAGCAATTTATGCCTTGGTCGCTTCTGACAACAACTGCTGTGTGCCATGTGGTTTTTGGCAGGATCACCGTGGGAGCATAGCTTGGGTAACGGAGGCGTTCGGGTCGGAGTGGGGTTTCATCGACGCGGTGTGGTCGTTCGCGACGTCCTTCCTGGACAATGCCCTGTACCCCCTCATAATCGCGGACTTCTTGGGCCTCTCCGGCGCGCTTCGCTGGGTGTTCGTGTACGGCTCCATCACGGCACTCACCTGGGCCGTGTACCGAGGATCAGCGGTAAGGGAGGAAACGTACTTTATGACGACATATAATGCGGCATACGGAAATGTGGCCATTAGCATATACGCCGATTTGGAAGATACAGCTGCTGAGACGGTGCAAACATGAGTCATCGCCTAGTTTCCATTGCGCGTCGGGTCGCGCGTAGATTTGCAAGCGTGCCACAATGTCACTGCACCTTCCAACCCGCCGTCAAACACTGGCTTCAAGGATCCTCTGCATTCACACGCTTGCAGTTCTAACCTGGTGGTATTGAACCACGCCGTTTGTTTTTACCTATCTCTCGTCCCCCCTTGTCGTCGCTTGGCAACGACGTTTTAAAAAAGCCGCCCCCCGCCCCCCGGTGTTTTGCCATCGGGGTTGGGTTTTCGTCGCTTGGCAACGACGTTGTAAAACAAGCCGCCCCTCCCGGTGTTTGCCATCGGGGTTGGGTTTTCGTCGCTTGGCAACGACGTTGTAAAACAAGCCGCCCCCCCCGGTGTTTGCC
>CACKRE030000548.1:33001-105699 GCA_902602495.3 Ectocarpus sp. CCAP 1310/34 | reverse complement strand
GAACCCCCCCCCCCCCCCCCCCCCCACCCCCTCGTCCCCCCACCCGGTCGGCTAGGTGGTAGCCAGTGCGGAGGAGTTGGTCTTCGCGTTCACGATGCTTCCCCTCGTGCTCATGGTGGGGCTTGGCCTTTTCCGCGTGGACTGGGCGGCTGTGGCGACTCCCCCAGCGGCCGACGACGTTGACTGGAGGCTCTTCATCCAGATCATGTTCTGGACGAGCACGTACTGGCAGAAAGTGAGAGGAAAGGGGTGAGGAGGGGTGGTTTTGTGTCACGACGGGTCGGAAGGAGCAGGGAGTTTCGCGCTCAATCGCCGTGCCCGAAAGTAAACGTCGAACGAGAAAAAAGAGTAGGGTGCACCCGCGCGGTGCTTGAGAAGCGAGAAAGGCGTTGCACCTATTTTCTTGCTCACTTTTCCGTGCGTCTAAAAGAAAAGTGCTGCGTTTGGTCTCCCGAGCCACCGCTGTCAGTGAAGCGCATTGCAACCCGGCCGGCGAAGCGTACCTGCGAGGGAAACCCTCATCATCGTCAGACCTCGGGCAGCATCGCCTGCCTTATGCTTGGGGCATCCGCGAACCGCGCTTGAGGATGTCGAGTGATCCAAAAAGAATCGGGGCGTGCTTGCCGGAGATGTTCGCCGGTTGGTTTTTGGAGCTATCTTTCGGACGCTCTCTTCGTACGAACGCAGAGTTCTGTGCCACGGAATAGGCAGCGGCAGCACCAACCTCTCGGTGGTGCAACCTTCAGGCTTCCTGCCCTTGTCAGGATGTGTTGCTGACACCCCATCGTTCCTGAAATTACTCGATAGGGGCATCAGCTCCTACTATCCTATTTTCTGCGAGCTTGGCGTGACGCAGGACAGACTCGAAATGCTCCCGCCGAAGCCAGTCGAAAATTAATGTTTTCAGTCGTTCCAGCCATGCCTTTTGACTGCTGCTGCTGCTGCTGCTGCTGCTGCTGGTGTGTCGGTGCGCGGCGGCACAGGTGGCGTCGGTTGGCCCTGACGTGAAGGACTGCCCCAGGAACTTTCCCCGGGCCATTCTTTACGCGGCCGGCATGCAGACCCTGATCAACGGCATCATCCACATGGTGGCCGCCGGTGCCACTGACCCAGAGCTGTATCCGGAGTGGGAACCCGGATATCTCAGGTGCGTTGAGGCAAAGGTTTGGCGTTGTGCGCGAGTTGTGTTCGCTGCCGGTGTGGCGGGGTTGGAACCAGAATCCATCTTCTTTGTGTCCCGCCGCCTATTGCCTAGCTTGAGGTCCTTTCTCGCCCTTGTCGCCTCCCCTCCCCCAACACACACAATCTCACCCCCACGCCCAACACGACAGCTTTGTTTTCAGGTAAAACGCATGGCTATGTTGCAGCAACAAGAAGCCCAAATCCCGAAATTGTAGGTGCCTTACGTCGTAAGCATGGAAGGAATTTCCATCTCGGACGGGACGCGTGGTCAATATACCAAAATGAGCAAGGCCAACTCCCCCCCCCATGGTCTAACCGCTATCAAGGCACGCAAAACATGAGTGCGCCCCCCCCCAGCAAAAATAACAACACCTCTGCGAACTCCCTCTTTGTCTCTTGCCCTGGTTGCCTCCCCCGTATAACAAACAAAAACGCCAACAGGTACGCGGCCGACGCGATCGCCGGGGGGAAGTGGCTAGGAGCGTGGCTCACCATAACGGCGGCGGTGGCAAACAGCGGCTCGTTCCTGTCCGAGATGACCGTCACGAGCCAGGCCCTGGTCGGCATGTCCGAGGGGGGTTTGCTGCCCCAGAAGCTCTTGGTGGAGAGCCGGCACGGCACGCACCCGTACGCGCTGGGGGTGATCGCGGTGCTGATTGCCATCAGCCAGCCGCTGGACTTCCATGCTTTGGTTCTCGTCTGTGAGTATCGGCCTGCTGCCTACTCCTGGAAGTTGTTGCAGTGTGTTGTGTACTTTAGGTTCAAGTATCACACCCCCGGGAGCGGTTTTCAAAGCTCGATTGCTCCACGGCAAAGAGGTTAAAGTCAATTGATGCGGTTTCGGAAAGCTCTTGACGAGACGGTTCCAAGGCCTGCATGTTCGACACGAAAGATTGTTATTTGCCGCAGGAGTAATCGGGCTTTGAAATTGGTCCTTGGGGGTGTGGTATCTTACGCAACTTTCAGGAGTAGCGCGTCTTGAAACCAAGCACCAGCCTAAGGATCTGATTGACGCACTCCGAGTCGTTCCATGGACTACAGTTGTTGTATTCCTTGCACCTAGAATGACAGAGGTCCGCCCTGTGCTCTCCCCTTCCGCCCTCCGCTACAAACAAGGCAACTTCCTCTACACCCTCCAGACCGCGCTAGAGCTAGCGGCCTTCTACCGCCTCCGCACCGCCCTCCCGGGGCTGCGCCGGCCCTACCGAGTGCCGGGGGGCTCCGTGGGTGCCGCCCTGGCGGTGGGCCTACCGTTCTTGACGCTGACGGTGGTAACAATGACGACGGCGGTATCGGCGGCGGGAGTCGGGAGCTTGATTGCCCTGAGCACCGTGGTGGCCGTGCGAATTATTTTCCGGCGATCGGACCGGGGGGGGGGTGCTGTGGCAGGTGATACCACGGGGAGGGAGGAGGCGGGGGGGTCTGTGTGGGACGTCAAGGTGGGGGAGAGCAAGGTGGGGGAACGCCGGGTGGAAGATCCTCGTGAAATCGACGACGGGGGGGCCGGGGCATCCGCCGGGAATAACGATGCCCCCCCCCCCTCCCATGGCGACGGCGGAGGAATCGATGCCGTGTCCGACGAGGCCGAGGTCGGGCCAAATAGTGGGCCACCTCCTCGAACATGAGAGTGTTCGTATCTTCTTGTGCAGGCATGTTGTTTTTCAGGTCGATGTGGAGATTAACGCCGGCAAGGCATGGACAAATACGAGCATGAGAGTGTCCATCTTCTTTCTTTTTTTTGTACAGGCATATTGTTTTCACGTCTGATGTAAGAGACATCACACGCCAGCAAGCGATAGAAACATGAGATACTTGAACGTGTGAGCCGGTATTTTGACGGCGTAGGTCTGGAAACGTGTGGGTTTTTTGTTTGTGTCCTCCGTGACCTGCGATGTTTTGGGGTCTGAGAAGACCTGTTGTTGCTGGCGTTCTCGGCCCAGATATCGCTAGATAATGGTAAGGTCGGTGTTAGCTGGGTGCGCCATTTTGGGTACAACTACTGTGCCGTTCGGCACGACTCGCCCTTGCCCTGGTGGGTGCAAACGATCAATTCTGGTACAGATTTTTTACTTTCGACGTTACTGCTGCAACCCCGAGCGCATGTGATTCAGGGTGTAAAGCCCCGCTCCCGGCATCACTGGGCTGAATTTTGTAGCGAAAATCAGCTCTGTGTTGTGTGGCGGGCTGCAAGTTGTTCGAGGTGTAAGTATCGTGCCATGATGTAAGGGTTTTAGCAACCATTTGATACGAAGTGCTGCGAAATGGCTGATTTCCACTACGTGGCTGGTTGTACCTGGGGACTCTTTCGTGCAGATGATGCGTTGTGTGCACGCTGTTGCACTTTCCGGAGAGCAAGAAGCACATCGCTCCTGATATTGAAGAGAGCTACAGATGCCACCAACGGTCGATTGTGTATTGAGATGTTCTTATCTTCGTGTATTCCTTCGAGTGGTCCGCCGCATGCATGTGTTTTTCTTTTTGCGGGCGGTGAGAAGCATAAGTATCCCCATCGAGTCGCTCTGTTGGTTGGCTGGGTGTGTCGCTTGTTTCTAAAGCAGAAGCCAGTTTTCATGGTGGATGCTGTTCAAAATTTTGTAGATTTCCCCCGGTTCGCCTGCACGCAGTCGCAGCAGCAGGTTATTTAACTAAACCGATTTTGGTGTTGGTAGCAGATTTTTTTTGTTTTTTTTGTTGTAGACGTCGGGCGTTCTTGGGGTTTGCTGTATGTCAAATGTGTTGATTGAACCACTAGCCTAGCGTGATAGTGCAGTCGAATTGCAGTCTGTTAACCGTGTTTGGTACATCATTGCCGTTGTACGGCCTTTGTCAAAAGGATGCTTCCCATCATAGAGCTTCCGAAATTGGAGAGAAGTCACCTGGCCTGGCTGTACTTTTTCCTATGGTCCCCTTTCCCTGGGAGACACGCCGTTGTCGCTAAAAACTTGCAGGTGGCGTGGCGTTTCATTTGTCCCGGCGAGTAAAGCACGACAAGCCAATGTTCATCATTTCTCACAGGCCATGGACTCGAACTGGATATTACCAAGCAAATATTTTGCGGCATTCTCCGTCCCTTTATACCGTAGGGTGAGGCGACCTCCGCGCCGACGCGGAAAGTTAGACACACCAAGACTCTGCTCGAGCGATTGCTGAAAATTCATCAATGCTTTTAGCAATGAAGGCGGCGGAGGGTGTAGACCATCCAGCTCAGCTCCCACTCGTCCTACCCCCCACAAAAATCACAGGGTTTTCCAAGCGTTGCGACATCATGGAAAGCGTTTTACAGCGTGGCAGTTCCCAGGCACCCACACACCAATCCATCCGTAAAACCGAAGGGTAGGTGAAGCAGTAGCGCGCCTCCACAGGCAAATATTAGTATTGGCACCATGGCGTGCCCTCTAGTATTCCTCACCGCGTTGTCCGTTCTCTTGAACATCTAGACTGGTGGTACCCTCGGTGATGAGGTGACGAGGATATCGAGTGGTGTTCTTGCGGCATCTCTCCCAATGAAATAGCCTGGGATCCAAGCCGATACTTGCGCAGTGTGGTGTATAATTGTGTCCAAGCCACACCAAAGAGTGGTCGACTCTTCTCGTCGTCCGTGAAGAACTTGAGGGCGGCGACTCATGCTCGAACGTCTATTTACGGCTTGTTCTTGAAGGATTTCTCTCTGTCTCGAGACGAACACATGTCTCAAAAATGTTGTTCCATGAATGAAAACTTCCGCCGACGCCAAAAGCACAGAGCGGGTAACGGGAAACACACATACAAACCATTCACGTGCAGTCACCAAACCAACTCCCTAACCATGAAATGCAAAAGGGGCCTGCTGCCTCATGCAATTTTCCCTGCAGCCTCTTCATCTCCTTGGCCTGCCGCTGTTGGTGCTGATGCTGTTGCCTCATCGCCGCCGTGGTTGGTCGGAGAAGCGCCGCCGCCACCGCCGCCGGTTTGGGTCGTGACAAGAAACAGCGACAAGAGCAACAGCCCCGCGCCCGCCGCCTCTACGCCCCTAAAAGACTCCTGCGGGAAGAGACGGGTACATGAATATTCAAACGAATCAGAGGTACAGTCTTTTTACGCGAGGATACGGAGGCTCAAACAGACTCAGGATATGCCAAGTTTCCAGCCGGTTTCCCTCCACTCACTGAAAAAGACCTGGACACATCCCTTTAGCCGGTGGTTATACCATCGAAACGGTAGTATTCCTGTGTTTTGGGGTAAATTTTCTAAAAACGTCCCGGAAGTGGGCCACAGCACAGAACGAATTACATCGCCATTCCACACCCCTATAATGTTGCTGCTATCCCACACGATGAATGTGGATTTGTTTCGAACTCGGAGCTGAAGAGAGAATACCCTCGTGCCTTGTTTCCCTTGTCTACCAAATAATCGAATGCAGAGAGTGGAAAATGTAGCAGCAGCTCCAGTCATCTTCCCCGAGCTGTAATTCTTTGTCCCGCTTGTGGGGGGTACACAGAACGGCAATACTTCCTCTGTCACATAAGTAAAGTCCGTTATGATTACACGGCCATTTAGCCGTGTTCGATGTCTTCCGCGATACTTTTTTTTGAAATCTTGAGCGTTTTTCGGGTTGAAACCCATATTTATTTATTTTTCTTGCGCACTACCCTGCATGCACTAGCGGCTTATAAAAAAGTAGTCAGGCCAAAGAAGGCCGTATTTTGCCCCTTTCCATGAGGGTGGGGGTGGGGGCACGAAACGAAACATACCAAAAAAAGACAAGAATTATCCCGAACCCTAAACCCAAGGTTACCTCTACTGAACGATCCATTTCGCGTCCTCCCACACAAAAACCAACATAGTAGTGAAACCACACTAAAATCAAGACATTTTCGAGGCCCACACTAAAACCAAGACACTTGGGGGCCTAGAAAGCCCTTGGGTACCCTTTCTTTGCCCGGCGGAATCGCCAACGCTATCTCCACCGCCATGGCGTACCGACGACCCAACGATACTTCCGCACCCCGCTTACGACGTGGGGGTGTCTGGGCGTCGTCCCCCATGATAGCTACGTCGTTGTGGTGGTAGTGGGTGCTCACACAGCACAAAGCTGCAAATATCCTTTAAAATATTCTCAAAATGTTTTCAAAATGTTCCCAAAATATTCGCAAAATAGTCCCGTATTTGACACACTAATTCTCAGTAATTGCGAGTCGGATTCTTATTTTTTTTTAAGTTATGTGCGTAACAAGCGCTTTCCAACAAACCTAACTAGAGCTTCAGGAACACCTTGGCTGGTGAGGTATGTAAATTCCCCCATAACGGACTTTACTTATGTGACAGAGGAAGTATGACGTTGTCACCTGCACAACAAAAAACAAATCGAGATAAAAAAATGTTGTGTGCAAACATGTATGTATCGCCGTCAAATGACATTCGTCCCGCACCTTGAGGAGCATTGCCGCAAACAAGACGGACCAGAGCGGCTGCAGCGAGTAGACCAAATTCGCCTGCCGTGAGGTTGACAACGACCAACACAACCAACCCGGAGGGAGAAATCTCAATCACGGGCAGCAGTATCAGACGTTCAGTCCATTAGAGTGTCTCAAAGAGGCAGGCGTGGGTTGGGAAGTGCTGAGCGACATCCGCCTCTCTCCACTCCTCTTGGATGGAAGAGGTTCAAGCGTCGCTGTCTAACATGGGGGGGCCATCGGTCCATTCGAGGTACATTACCGGGTTCTGCGCGTTTTCCAGCTGTGGGCGTCTACAGCTATTGTTGTATATGCCAGTGGATTGAGATGTTCTCAAGACTGTCTCGTGAAAAACAGCAAAAGCTCCTCTGTCAGTTCACGTCACACACGTAAGTTCTTCGGCTCACAAAGCCAACTTCATCGCTGTTCCCGAGCTACCGATCGCTCCACGGTTGTCTGAAAATCTGTGGGGGCGCTGCATTTACCCTCGTTCCATTCGTTATCCAATAAGTGGTCGCCCTACCCCACACCCTGCGTCACACCTGCATGTGAAAAACACGCGGAACGAGAGCAAGAGGATACACTACTTGGAAAGATCAAAGAGTGGCAGAAAGTGGCGGAACCAGCGTCTGATGAGAGACTGTGTGGGCGGACACCCCCCTTCGAGAGCAGAAAACGGTGTCTGTAGCTCTGGCGGCCCCGAAGAAGTAGATGCCAAGCGGCCTGGAAACCAGTCCACCCTGCTCGAGAAACAACAACAACCCCCACCTCACTAGGGGCCACCGACGCCTGCCCCCGGGTTTGCGCCCACATGGCGTACGCAGTTGTTAGGGCCCCGTTCCAGATCACCACCGCGGAGAATACCAGCAGCAGGTCAGGCTTCGAGGCCAGGGCACCAAGAAACCTTATAAAAAAAATCGGACAAACGTTATTGGTTGTAGATGATGCGGGGAAGAACCACGGGTGGAGAAGGAGATCGGGACTTTGCGGTAGAGCTGGAGACAGGAAGAGTTAATGTCCATGTCGGTAGACTGGCTTCAAATTCGATTGGATGGGAACACAAGTACGTAGCAAGTGCCGGTTCTACGTGTTCGCAAAATGGACGGGCGCGTAGCAGTAGATACACACCACAGCACGATCACCCAGGCGATCGCACCACTATGTAGCGGGGAATTGATCTAGCCTTGACACCAGCATTCAGCCTTTTCGCGGATGGTGGCTCTGCGGATGTTGTTTAGAAAAGGCGACCATGGTCATGGTCAATCTGCACAATATCCCAAGGCGATCAAGCCGGAGTCGCCTGCGACGTCTGGAGTCAGGGGACCATTCTCTCTGATTTTGTTATGATACTATCGCATCTAAGATGAATTATTTAGCAGTGTCCACCCTCTCTGGGTAGATAGCCTGTGACCATGGAAGGCGTCCGCGTCAATTGGACCCGTACGGATGGTAGAAGGCACTGAGCAGGTATCAGAACGGTTCTCAACGTGTGACGGTAACAACACAAATAACAAAGCACGTTTACATACGAGACCGCATGAGGTCTCCAGCTTGGCGTCTTGAGAGGGATGCGTGCCCAACCACCGAATTCCTGCGGTTACCAACGACAAAGAGCATACACCTACCCCCCGGCGTTCTTGCTCCCCACCCACCTCGCAAAGTTGTCCGCTTGCCCCCCCAAGAACCCCGCCACCACCAGCGACAGCGCGGAGAGCGCAAGCTCCGAGAGCGCCTTCGCCCTTGCGAGAGACAGCGTGTCCAGCTTAGACACGTGTACCCCTGCTTGGAGAAAAGCATAGAGATGGGCATTGGATTCCTGAGGAATACAACAATTCCAATCCGAGGTTGGCTCGAACAGATGCAACCATGATCGGAGGCTTGGACTGCTGCGGTTGCGCAGGATAGACTCTTTGATATTTAGCAATGTTCGATTCCACCAAGCGACGTTTTGAGCTTCAACGTGGACGAAAGCTTTAGTTCAAAACCAGACACGTTTTTCGTGTAGGGTGTAGTACTGATGAGCAGCCTGTGATTCATGAGTGTACCCATCATCGAGAAAGCACCCACAACCCCAGCCGGCCGCACAGCGTATAGGAAGCACAGAACAGAGCACACGGACCGCACTGCCTCTCGCCTTACCCAACGACACAGGACGAACAAGTTGGGATGACCAAAATAGGACGCCACACCACAGAAAAGCAATCGAATTCACTGCACAGTGGTCACGCCTGCCCCCAAAGTATTACAATTTGTGACGCAGAACGGCCCATGACCAGTAAGTAAATCAATAAGAAAGAAGGATATACCGTAAGGTCAAAAGGATCCCCTAGCTCGCACCTAATCGCACGACATGGAGGGAGTAAAATAGGGCAGAACAGGCCACTAGCAAGTCTCCCCGAAGGTTTCCGCTCGTGACGCTTTCCCACAGCCCCGACGGGGCCAGCCGAGTGGCTGAAAGCGAACCTGGATGGGCGGCCGTAGGACACAGAGGTGGGAGGCACGGATGGCCGAGATCACAGATGATTGATCTCTTACAGTACCATGTAGGAAACACAGAAACCGCGGCATTACGAGTGTCGGACCATTGGCGGGGACGGAGGGCGTGCTGGTTGTGGTCGGAAGAGTGCCCGTAAACGGCGAGACAACGGAAGGTACATAAAAAGTTTAAATTGGGCGGTGCAACCTATGTTGTGCGGCGCAAGTATCCGAGGAAGATGATTCAAGAAATAACAAGTAGGCGAAAGAGCATGGTTTGATGGAAAGGGAGATGCTTATAGGACAACACATACACGCGACGTGAACTTCACGCTCTCGAGAGGCGCAACGCTTTGGTGGCAAGAGGAAACCAGGGGAGCTGTCTCCACGCTGGAGGTACTAAGTCTACGGGTAGGTGCTTGCGTAGAGTTTACCCACAGCAAGTAGGCCTGTTGTTATTTCAAATACTACATGACATACTTGCATACATGCAGCTTTGGTGGGTTAATCTGCTTCACACATACGAAACGAAGTCGTTTAACCTTCTAAAACGTTGCATTTCTCACGAGACAAGCTGCGACGCTTCTATGGAATGGTCTGAAATTCAGAGAACTCTCGGTATTCACTGTGCTCGGGATAAACTATCTTACTAGCCTGGGCTCACCGGAAATGTACTTGAAAAGATCAGCTCCCGGAGGAAGGATGCCTCCAAGACTCACTAGCGCAACTCCCACCGTGGCAAGCGCGCACGCCAACCACACCTGCCACCGCCAGATAAGTTTCAATCAAGATGTGTACAGTCAATCGTTGCTATCAACGTATATTTTTATTGGGCTGTGCTCAGCTACGGTACATGTTCTTCGGTGGCGCCGTTGATCTTGACTTCTTTTAGGCAAGCAGGCAAGAAGAACGCACACATGGACGCACACATCGAAATGACCTCTCACCACACTACTCATAGACTACACAAGCAAACATTTCCGTGCTAACGTTAAGCTAGATACCATCGATACCGCGCGATCCTTGGCCTGGCGAACCCTAAGTGCATCATTAGGTCGACGTCACGTACGCGAGAGGTTTCGACTTGGGCCTTTCCTGCGAGACTTGTGGGGTACCATGAATGCCCGCTGAACTGCAAAATTGTTCGTGTCCAGACACTCCTGTTAAGGTTGTTGTTGTGGAAACCTTGCTTGCGATTCGGGCATTGAGCACGAATCGACGATCAAACCGCACCCAATCAAACAAAACGAAACCTATCGCCGCAACCACTCCTGCTGTTCCGATACAACATAGAGAAATGCCAAAAGCACGCGAGTGGTGTAACGTACTCCTGCAATCAGCGCGAGTCCTCCCTGCTTCGGGCGGGCGTGCGTTCACCTGTGGCTTGAGCTTTCGCCGCCCCACAAACGCTTCCAAAACCGGCACGATGACCGTCGTAAGCTGCACCAGGAATCCTGCCCTGCTTGCCGAGGTCAACTCCAATCCCCACACCTGGCGGTGTGAGCGCATTCAGCACAGAGCCAACAACCCACAAGAGGATAAAAAAAACACACGGTTATGATGTGTAGCCGACACTCCAGGGAGCGCGGTACTTGATCGTAGGGATTTCCCATTTCCAGAGCAAGCTCGCCGAAAACGGTGATGAAACGCCGCGCAATAAGCCACGCCTTTCAACAGGAGAGAAGGTACCTCAGGGGCGTGTGTTGAATGCCACGTTCCTAGCTTGAGCGCGGCAACGTCTGAGAGATGTGTGTTGCACGACCGCGCTAGTCGTCTGAGGTGTTGCGTGCAGCCCCTTTCCTCAGACTATATCCTTGTAGCATAGTCTGAGCCGAGCTAGCCTAAGATCGTATCGTATCGCTATCTAGACAAGGCTCTCCTATCCTGCCCTCGACTCTTGCCTGCACGGTACCAGCAAGAAAAAGCCACAGTCCTAGTTCAGCTCCCGCTCTTGCGGCGTAGCGGTTTCGTAGTGCTTTCTCTTTTGGCGGAAGTTCTGCCTCTTCCTCGACTCCGCGCCGCTTCCCCCCTTTCGTGACAGGAGCAGCAGCTTCAGATAGTTAGTACCATACGAGGAAGGGGGATGACAGTGGTGCGACAGGGTAGGTCACCGGGACAGTAAAACGGGCGACATAGTTTTGAGGGCGTTGTTCAAAACGGTAAGAGCGGGTTGGCACAAGTGTAAGAATGTGTTCGTCCGTCAAGTCTTGGGCGCACATCACCCACAAATGGCAATGTACGTCGAAACAGCAGTTTGTCCTACAGGTACGTGCAGTTGTTGAGACTGAAGACACTTGAGGAATATCTATGGTTTCTAAACAGAATTACAGAGTAGATACATCCGTCGAACGTATCCCAACAAGCAAAGCAACGTTGGTACCCGTCACACATGCGAAGAACGACATACATCTACCACTGCACGGGGTGCAACGGTCAACAACGGCAGCATCGGAGAGGGAAGCTGGTGCCCACAGATAGATCCTGCTGTGCAGCGTGCGTTATCTTTTGTATCATTTTGTAGGACAAGTGCAGATATTATCTGAGGTTGTGACCACTCGCCTGCTGTTGCTGTTCGATGTCTTCTGGCGGTGTTGAGACTGGCGACAGCCGCGAACGTCAACACGGACACCACGTAGCACGCAAAGTTGAACAGCAGCCCCGGAGGCGATTCTCCCATCTGGTATAGGTACTTCACGCTAGGAGCGTAAGTACCCCACACCAACGGCACGGTGGCGAGCACGAGGAGGCCGCTCCGCTCCGAGCGGATGATCTTCCCTTTGCTAGCCGGTAGCGTCGCAACGTCCTTCCCAGCACCATTCGCATCGATGTCTGGCTTGAGGCTGGTATCGCAGGACACCACTGTCTCTGGTACACCAGTTTCTGCCGTGCTAAGGCGGACGGAGGGGCCGGCGCGCCGCCTGGTCCAAAGCCTGTCGGCTTGCCCGGCCTGCTGTTTCTTCATGTGGTGACTGCTGCTGCTTCGGAGCGGCTGATGTGCGAAGCCAAACTGCAAGGAGACGCTGCATCTAGAGGCTAACAATACGGCCATCGCCAGAGCACGCCATAAATACATGCAGCACGCACGCAAGCACACCGCCACGCCCTGCTTGCTTGTTGTCGGTTTGTCCCTCTGCTGCTGCCTGATCTCTGACATCGGCCGCCGCGGGGTTTCATCGCATGGAGCGTTACGGTTGTCTTGACAGTCTCGCGGTTCCCTGTCGAAAACGTGAGTTGCAATGTTTTGGTTGTGAAACAGCTAGCAGTCTCTCAGCGCTGACCTCGCGTGCGACTACCGCCACCCTGCTCTGAAGATGAAGCGCGTCTTTGGTGCCGTGTCTGGCGCTTTCAGATCCCTCGTTCCCAAGGCAACCGCGCCGGCCGCACATCATCAGGAATCGGTTCGGAAGGCGATGGAGTCTCTCGCGCCCCCGGGCAGGAGGTTGCCGTCCGAGAGCAAACCGCTGGTGATGGAGCTCGTGGCAGCTGCTTCAGAGGGGGACAAGGAGAAGGAACTCTCGCTGCTGAAGACCCCAGAGGACATGTTCCTTGCTGCTAACGCTTTCCATCAGGTGCGTCTACCAGCTAATTCGTGTGTGTCCGTTTTGAGTCAGTCATGCGCATGGACCGGTTGAGTCGGCTACTGCTGCTGCTGCACACTTTTGCTGTTGTGCACACAACTGCCGTCGTGTACCATTCCCCGACTCTCGTTGGAGAAGCCGGTAGCTGATCCACCAGGGGCTTGTGTGGTGACACTTAACACCATATCCGTCTACCCTCTTGTCTTGGCACTCACCCTGTCGACCTCGGGTTTCTGGACGAACTACTGTAGGGCAAACACATACGGGCGGACAAGGAGACCGCCTTTGCGCTCTGGAAGAAAGCAGCAGAAGCCGGCCACCCCAAAGCCATGTGAGTTAATCACCGCTGCTGCCTCTCTCGGCGTCCAGCTTGTGCCAGCGGGAGGGAATCCTCACGACTTGCCAAAGAAAAGCTGTAGCTGGGTCAGTTTGGTTGCATGCTGGTCCTTCGTGGTGCTGGGCTTTGCTGTGTGCAAGGGTTCGGGTAGCCGCCGCCCATCAGCGTGAATCTTCTTCGTCGTCAGTGTTCCGGACTCCGGGTTCAAGCTAATGCTTGTCCCATCGTCACAGCTAATTAGGCGCTCGCTTGACAACAACCCGATCAAAACTTGGACTTGGGGGTGTTTTCTTGCGTATTTGCGTCGATATCGTAACTCGGAAGGTACTCGTACGCCGGCTGCTTGAGGAATGGGGACGGCACCAAGAAAGACCTCCCCACAGCGGTGTCGCTGTTCGAGCGATTGGGGGACCAGGGCTTGCTTGAAGCCAAGGTGCGTCGCGGGTGTGTCTGTTGAGCCATCGGGGCCTGCAAACGAAGACGAGATGAGCAACTGTAGGAACTGGATGGTGCTTGCTCGATAGTTGCTCCCGAGATGGAGGTTGGACGGACCGGCACCGGTTGCTGCTGTTTTGCGTCGCGTTGGGTCCATGACCTCACATGTGCATTACCCCACTCCCCGGCCCGTGCCAGCACGCGCTAGGGTTAGTGTTGTCTTCGGGCGAGGGGGAGGATGTGGGAATCCCCCAGGACGAGGAGCGTGCGCTCGGGCTCTTCAAGGCCGCTGCGACTGGTGAGGGGTGACCTTGACGTTAGCGCGCGCGCGTTGATGACGGTGTCCATGTGAAACCAGTAACAACTCTCCAGCTTCAGAGACCGCGTCTTGCATCGAACGCGGCTAAGAAGAACCGAGAGCAAATTGGGTTGATGACGTCACGTTGAGCGAACCGTTTAGCAACATGGCGCTTTCCCTCCAACCGAAACGCATTGTCCCGCCATCGTTTCCCTTGTTCTACTACCGCAGCACCCACATCATTTGGTGTATGTACTGCCATCTGTTGCTTGCCCTTTCGTTGACCTCCCGTTTCCCTTTTGTTGTAACCCTTTAACCGCGATATGACCTACTTTTTCGGTACCTCAATACCTTGTACTTTTTGCTTTTTGTGCTCGTGCCTCTTTGATCGGGATGCAACAATCACGCGCTTCCAAGGCGGCTTCGTTCCCGCGATACACGCCGCGGCATCCATGATGGAGGCTGGCAAGGGGGGAGAGAAGGAGGACGCCAAAGCCGTCCAGTGAGTGAATGTTGGTATATTCTACCCAACCATAACGCCCACACCACATTGACACATGCAGCAGCTAGCTCAACTCATCTGATGCCACAATTGGCGCTCTGTTTTGTGTGCTCCCTGCCGGCGCAGGTGGTTGGAGGTGGCCATGGAGGCTGGGGATCCCATGGCGTACTCTACCCTCGCAACGTGGTATACAGCTGGCAGGTGATGAAAATGGCGACACCAGAGTGTACGACCTTTCTGTTTGTTTATGTCAACCAATTTGCAATACGGTGGCGACAGTTGATCGAAAGAGAGCCTGCGGTTGGCGTGAGAATCTTCACCGCAACCGTTACGCGAAAACGGTGCCTGGTTATGGGCGGTGTACCAAGTAGCCTGATTTTCACTGTGGTGGTAGATGCTGTAGCACTCTTGAACTGTCGCCGCGAAAGCTCTTCACATTTTCACGTACCCCGTGCTTTCAAGTCAGAAGCTAAAGGATGCATGAGCAACATGACACCGTCACTAATATCAAACGTAGGGTAGAGCTGCCCCTGCAAATGCTTGTAGTCGAATTTTACTAGACACTTTGAACCTGTGAACAGAAATATCAAGCACGACCACTGTCTTGCGCGTCGTACAGCACAACAGGAAGCTCGGCTGACCAATGAATGTCATTCCACTTTCACCAGTCTATTTTTTTCTATCCTTACCCATGACCGTGTTGCAGTCTTTTTATGCTGTTTCTATAGGCACCATTCCTCCTACCCCCCCCCGGGGCCGCCGCCGTATCACTGCCTCCTGTGTTTTACTGCGGTGCAATTGCGATCTGACTTTGGACACCCAACCAAATCACTCAGGGCGGGCCTAGAAGTGGATCACAAGAAGGCTTTCGAGCTTCACCTTAAGGCGGCCAACATGAACATGCCCCGAGCGCAGTACAACACGGCCGTTCACTACCTTGAAGGCACCGGAATCGAGCAGGTGGGAAGCTGTTTTCGTCTGTCGAGCTGATTGTGACCCGGTTAGACCTGCAGTCACGCAGATTGGGCGTACGCAACACGAAACCGCTGGTTTACCCATGGTTAGAAATCGTCGTTGGTGAGCCTAACGAGAATCCTCCCACCATCCAGGTGCGAGTTGTTGCTCTCGGCGATAACTTGCACAGACAAATGCGATGTGTCACACCAAACTGCACAGCTGTGCTGCTCGTTTCGGAACAGAGGTGTGGTAAACTAGTACAGTCGACCCCGCTGTAAGGAAACACATGGTTTTGCTTCGAAAAATATTTCCTTAACGCGGGGAAGTTTCCTTAAACTTCAGAGGATCAGAATGCACCATCCCTGGGGTCAATGGTGGCGGTACATACGTCAAAAGGTGCGCCCTGGGCAGGGCATTGTTGGAATAAAAAATAGGCTGGGAGTCGGCGAGAAAATAATTGTTTATTGCTCAACACCACCACACAGCACGGAAAATACCTGATGGACACTTCAAATTCACCTGGTGACTCTTGTTTACCCCTGGGGGAGCGCATGCAGAAACTCTCCTGCGTTACTCTATACTGGAGCGCCATTCAGACACAAGCACACAATACGGCGTATGGCCGACAAACCGTAAACACTCAACGCTACGACTTCTGACATTCCGTGCACTCCCTCTGCTGTCCGTAGCCTTCCTTCCCGATGCCGCGACCACAAAACGCGTGCATCCATCGACCGCACGGGCATGTGTGGATACCCGACACGAGCTTCGTGATCGTGCACGTGGGTTCCCGACACCGTTTTAACCCAGGTGCAGAGGACGCACCGGTAGGTGAAACGAATCTTTGCATACCGCAGACAGCAGGTGAAGCAGCAGGCCTCTCTGCTGGCGAAGAGGGTACGCTGAAAACGTGCTCTAAGGGGGGTCCGCGGACTAGAATATGGACCCCCCCGTATATTGTACATTCTGTGGGGTTTTGTGTTTCGGCGAAAAATTGTTTCCTTCACCCGGGGAGTTTCCTTAATTTTGGTTTCCTTAAAGCGGGGTCGACTGTACTTCTATACCCTACCTCTAACCCAGCTATATCCCAGCTATGGCATACCGGCATTCGATAACTGGAGCTAGACATTTCAATATTCCAGGGAACAGATATGCATATTTGCGGTCAGGGCGAAGGAGAGACTGGCCGATTGGGCGCAACACGACCCATCTGCCTCTCTTATGAATATATTCGCTGCCCGGTTTCCTCATCATGACCTTCAACGAGAACACAACATGTCTGAAACGTCACGACCAAACGTGATTTTGCAGAACACAAAATCGTCTCTAATCTTTTTTCCAGTTTTATTTATATGTCGATTTGTCCACGTGCTTATCGTCAGAACCTCCCGGAAGCGGCGGCATGGTTCGAACGAGCGGGGGCCTTGGGGATGCCGCAGGCGATGCTCAACCTAGGGAAAATGTTGGAGAACGTAAGTGGGTTGAGAATGCAAGCAGCTGATGATATTGTCGCTGGATCGATTCCGTCATTCCGTTTTGTTTTACCTGGGGTCTTTGCTACTCCACGAGTTTACCAAGACTACTCTCCACACAAGTCCTTTGTACTTCGCCTTGTTTGAACTCCGAATCAAAGTCAGCGATGTCTCTGTGTGCAACGCTGAGAGCAGACGAATTCGAGATAATTCCTGCCAAAGCAAGCATGCGATGGACCACAACGAAAACCCGCAATCGCAATGTTCTTCCACTCATGTGGAATGCACACAACGTTCAGGGTATCGGTGTCGAGGTGGATCGAGAGCGAGCTTTAAAGTTGTACCAGGCGGCCTTGCGCGCCGAGGGGCAGCTGAAGGGAGGCTTGGCGACGGCCGGGGATGCAACTATGGCTGCGCTGTTCGAGGCAAAGCAAGAGGGGCTTTTGTCGGACACGAAAAAAGGGAATGTCGCACGAGGAAGCCAAACAGACGAACACGGTGAAGATCAAGGCGTGAAACAGATAGGCGAATCCTCCTCTTCTTCCTCCGAAAAGGCTTCTGCATGACACGCATGCATGCATGAACGTCTCGAGTTGCTGCCTAGCGTACGGAGGCCATGCGCGAGACCCGTTCGTTTGCGAAGCGTTGCCCGTCAACAGGACACCTATCGTGTTGCGGCGCAGGGATGGTAGTGAAATCCTTCTATATTCCGCGGGTGCGTAGGTTACCTTACATTATTTACGTGATAGACCGGCGGTGTGGCGACTTGTCGCGACCGTATCGATCGACAAGTCTATTCGCAATCGGAGGTACGTACTGTAGTACGGGACATTCATGACTTGCTGCCTTGTTGTTGGGGAGATGATGCACAGCTTGACAAAATGGCAAGCACGGACCTGGTAACAGCGCTTCAGAAACGGCAGGCCTAGTATGCTCTCTGTTCATGCTGTACAACCTTCCCGGTTAGGGTACAGTAGTAGTTCCGCTTAGTGGAGGATGCCGGTGGCGTCTACCGACCCGTATTAGGGCACAGCATAGGTGTAAGCAGCACGGAAGAAGCAGACGTGCGTTGCACGTGCGTGGTAGAGGAAACAAAGCACCAGCTGTGTTGGGGACACTGCGAGGTACCGCTCACTGCTACTGCTGAAGACGCAGATCTACTGTAGATCTTTTGCCTCGAGTGATCGCTGCGGAACTGATCGCTCGTTCGTGCCCTCCCTGCACGTGGAGTCTGTCCTCGATAAAAAAGAGCTCGGAGATTTCGAGGGCTCGCGCAAGACGCGTCGAGGCCCGGGCAGGAATAGTTTGCGTGGATTCCTGCCGCGCCCAGGGATAGGCGGTATCCCGCGCCATACTCGATTGCGACCTCGTGAAGTACACGCACGCACCTGTTTCACAGCCGAAACGAGGCAAGCGGGTATGATTTTTTGTACTTGATTGAATAGACACCGCGCGTCGAACGTGTGTACATCGTAAAGCGGAGAGATGGAAAGAACGTATGGCATTTGACGGTCCAAGAAGCAGAGCCACATGGCATGAGGCTCACTCCAGCTACGGCACAAAGTGCATGACAGAATATGTATGATATTGTAATATGACATGAATCCTAGAGGAGGCGGAGGGGCTCCGCGAGATTATTCACCACCTGAGCTCCGCAGAATCGATCCAGTATCCGCACAAACGATCATGTCACCGCACCTGCCCACCACCTCTACAGCTCCTCTCTAATACTCCGAGTACATCCCAGCTCTGGGATCAAGCTGCCTGCTGCCATGTCGATGAGTGGCTGCCCTATGGCTCGTGTCCCAGAAATCGCTGGCGTCGTGCTTGCCGTCATATGTCTTGCGAAGGTATGCAAAGCCTTCACCGCTTCATCACGCGGCGTCCTCTCCTCGAGCAGCACGAACAACCACGGTGTTCCTCGGGAGCTGTGAGTGTGAACTATCTATGATAAGGCTATCTGTGTGCGTCAGTAGGGAAGCAGAAGCAACAAGAACTACCTACAGGGCGCACCCGAACCGCGTTTGCGTTTCAAGTTGATCACGCTGTGTCCGTCGTCGTACAGGCAACCAACCACGTCACACAGCAACAGAGTTTGAAAACCACACCGGTGTGATGACTACTGCTGTACACTGCTTGGTGCTACTGCCGCCGCCGCTGCTGTTGCTGTTGCTACTGCTGTTGGTGCTGTACTTGTTGCTGTCGTGTTGTTGTCTTGTGTGATAATGCAGAACATGGTTGTCGTATGTCGCATACATACGACTGGTTCCATACCAGGTGTTTTCCGATTTCACAAGCGAAATGCGGTGAAATGCTGACTTTGCAAGCTTTGTAAACATGCACATGCTGCGGCAGCATCGAACATTCAGATACGGAGCGAAAGCGCTGGGAAATAAAGGTTTATGCATACAAAAAAGAGGCAAATCCAATCGAACGAGAGCAGATCTCGAACAGTGGTCGCGCTTTCACACATGTTGCTTCTCTCTTATGCATATGAAACAATAGCGATTTTCTGTGTTCGTGCCGTATCTGCTGCAGCATACTTTTTGGGCAGTTTTCGCACCCCTAGACACTGCCTTAGGCATGTGGAGGCCTGGCGGGCATTTATTTCCCCGACGGGCCGAGGATTTCACCAGCAGGAACGATCGCCGTAGACCTGTATTTCTGTTTTTTTGGAGCTGCACGCTATCTGGCCAAATACGAGACCAATTCGAAGATCTGATGCGGTTCTCGGGTCACCCAGTTCCTCCACGGGTTAAGCCCGATGAACATACGCGGGAGACAACCACCTCAAAAACGACTTCCCGTGCGTGTCCCGCTCTGGGTGGCGCTATTGTGTGCCTGAGCTCGATATTTTATTTCGTGCTGAAACTATATAGGTCCAAGTGCGAGAGCGCCCTCCTAGAGCGGCTGGAGCTAGCCACGGAGGTCGCTCTGCAAGCCGGTGCCGCCATGAAGCTGGTCATCAACACAAAGAAGGAAGGCATTGTCCACAAGGGGGCCACAGACCTGTGAGACTGTGGGCACTACAGTAGCAATCGCAGGCACTTACTAATTCCATCGAGAGAGATCGATAGTTGCGCGTGCAAAGACTAGCACCTTGGGCGGCAAATGATTCACTGCCAACGTGTTTAGCGCGGGCGAAATAGATATTGGTGCGACATTCCCCCGACTTGTCGTCTGAGCAATGTTCTTGGCCGGTCTTATCTTTGGGACAGGCACCCCTCTGCTTTGTTCTGAAAGACAGGGCATCGATAGCCCCGGTCGCGACCCGTCGTGTTCACGCCCTGCGACAGGGGTCAGTTGCCAGATGACTTCGGAATTACCGGTTGCGGGTGACCTTCTTTGTTTCGTGAAAGCGGCAATAACAACAACAACGCTTGAACAAAACATCAGAGTGACGGCAACGGACAAGGCGAACGAGAAGCTAATCTTCGATGCGGTGAGAAAGAGCTTCCCAGGGGACGTGCTCATTGGAGAGGAATCTAGCGCGGACGCTGGCTCCATCGCCGCGCTTACTGACGAGCCAACCTGGATCGTCGACCCCGTGGATGGCACTACCAACTTCGTGCACGGGTTTCCTATGACCTGCGTCAGCATCGGCTTTGGGCGGGGAAGCAAGGTCAGTCGGTTCAACGCGTGTTGTAGTGGCGGAGGAGGATCAGAGCGGCTGACAACGCCGGGGCTGGCGCGTGTGACAAACCTGCTCGCGTTGTATCAGTTTCTTGAGGGTCTGTCTCATTTCCCTTTTTCCCTTTTTCGTATTTCTTTTGGTGCTGCCATTAGATCCGCCGTTCCGCCCATCGTTCGTTTTGCCTTGTGCACTTTTCTCGCGAAACGTTTCGTCTTCTTTGTGTGTCTATCGTTGCTGCAAGCAGTGCCCCAGTTTTTCACCTTTCGGCATGTAGTGTACGATCTGTTTTGTTGCTTTTCGTTTCTTGCGACGTTCAGCGGGTAGACATGTTGCAGCACGGTGTGCGCAGACGACTGGTATGAGTTATCCATAGGGTTATCAATGCCGTACAAGGGTAACCTTCCCCTGCCCATGATTCCATTGTCCTTCAAGTGGTCCCATTTTTGTACGATTGTGTTGTCCCCGTCGTCAGATGGAGGTTGGCGTGGTATATGATCCTTGCGCGGACGAGTTGTACCAGGCTGTTCGAGGCTTCGGGGCCTTCGTGAATGGGCGGAAGGCGTCCTCCTCGGACTGCACCGAGTTGGGGAACGCCGTTGTGGTGAGGGGAGAGAAGGGGGCACTCGATTTTGTACAAAACACACACACACAAGAAATCACAAGCAGAAAGACAACCCGTCCGACCCTATTTTAGGTTGCGTGTTAAAGTCTCGGCAGTGAAGGTTGAGAGACACCCGTTTTGCCACTTTGAACTCAGTTGAGTCTGATTAGGTTTTGGGCACTTTCGTTTTTGGCTCGAAGGAGCAGACCGGGATAGCTGGTTGTTTAATGGTTGCCCTACCTGACACAAGTCTCGACCGTATTTGTATGTTTAGCCGTTATCGTTGCCTCTAGAAGGGATTGTAGCCGGAGTTTTTGGTTTAGGCAAGGACGAAAGGAGAACCAGACCCCGCGCTACTATTAATGATTCATCAGACAGTAGCAGCAAATGCGTGACCCACCCCCTCTCCCCATCCTCAGATAACGGAGTACGGGTACCAGAGGGACCCCGTGGCGGTTCGGAAGATGATGGAGGTTACGGAGAAGGTTCTCAGAAAATGCCGGGGCCTTCGGCAGGTGCAGTCAGAGTATTCCTGCGTGCTCTGTCTAGGTAGCACATCTTGTTGAACTGCTGTTTCACGTTGGTGGGAACGTACCGTCACGGCATGCTCGGGTCGCATCCATCTCCGTCCCTCACTCCCCGTATTCCCACCGCCTATTTTTGACCGTGGAAAGGCAGCATGTTTTCGTGAGCAAACCCAGTCGCGATATAGGTGTCTCCAGCCCGTTTTCCAAGCGGTTCCAGCAATTGCGTCTCGTCAAAATCTACACCCGTGTAACCCAGGCGGTTTTTGGGCCTCCTCCTGATTGGTCCATGCTCGCTTTGGGCCTGCTTTTTACAGGTTGGCAGCGGGTGCCTCGACCTTTGTTGGGTGGGCTGCGGCAGGGTAGATGCGTTGTACTCGGGGGTGGCTGGAGAGGGTTGGCAGCCGTGGGACTATGCCGCAGGTTGGCTTTTCATCGAAGAGGCGGGGGGGGTCGTCAAGCAAGTGAGACGGAGACGCTATGCATAGTAGTTGTGGCCCAAACAGGATTGTATCCGATTCGGTTGCACGTTATGTAGGACCTCACGTGGTTTAGACTTATGAATGGTCGCGTAAGTTGCAAGGTGCTGTTACACGAATGGCACAACGAAGCTCACTTCGTGCCCTATGGGCAACGACGAAGCCCCAGCGGCATGTATGCACAGTCACATCGTTGTTTGTGGGGGTTCCAGTGCTTGTGGTCGCTGCGAACTTGCGTGGTGCCCTTCTCGTTAAAAAATCAGAGTTTGGAGTAGCACTCAACGGGTTTCGTGGCTATTAGCCTATCCTCATGCCCTCTATATGTTGTTCTCGCCCCCGTTCGTCGTGTTGTCTTTTTACAACAGGTGGACGGAAGCCCCTTCCACGTGTTTAGCAAGTCTGTACTGTCCGCCGCGAGCCGAGAACTCGCGGACGAGCTCGTGTCGACCATACGGTGACATTTTCATTGACTAGAATGTTTTCGGGTGTTGATCTAGCTTGGCAGGAATCTGTTAAGGTTGTTTTCGAAGAGGTGAGCGCTCCCTGACAAAGCACGGCCATCTAGGTGTCAGCATTTCCTAAGTCGTGTGTTGGAGATTTTTCGTGGGGTTCGTCGAAAGGTATCGATTCCATCCGCATTTTCTGTCTGCTCCAAAGCGGTGTCCATTGCCCGCTCTTGAGGCTCGAACCGCTATCTGTCTCTCTCTGTTCTGTTCGTTAACCAATCTGCTCCGCCTCTCGGTCTTGTTAGCTACATAAATACTCTGTCGAACACCGTCCAGATCAAAGTCTGGTGTAATCAAGAGATGAGGGCGCCTATTGGAGCCGGACTGGATCAGAAAAAAGATGGTTGATCTTCAACCACAACCAACGTTGATACGTCGCAAGGGTGTTCGTTGTTTTTTAGTGTTCGTCGTGATCATCCTGTCCTCCTGCGGTCAGTTCTGGGCTCGACTGTTGTTGAGAGCCCGCTAGGCGTTGTGCAAGGTTTTCACCAGGCTGCTCATGTACTTGGCGCGCGCAAGAGAAACGACTGCTTCCTCTGTTGACACCATGGAGGGTAAGACCGGGAAATATTTCCTCGTGAGTCTGCCTTTGACAACAGGGACAAACATCTGTGGTTCGTGTCAATTACACCCGCTGCTGCTGTTGTATGGAAACACGAAAAAAAATCATGTGCCAAGGCGACTGGTTGTGCCTCGAACATGAGCGAGCTTCGCCCCTGTACTAAAAGCACCAACGTTTCAGCGTGCACATCCTGGAAACGGCATCTTTCCCTCGCCAACAAATGTACTGCTCGTGCTAGTTCATGCCGCCCCTGTGGATGTGATATTGGTTGCTACATGTAGGGGTGGCATGGGACAACTAGCGATCTGCAGTTAGCCCAATCCTTGAATATACACAAAAAACTACGGCGAGAAATCTGTACTAACCTGCCTGAAACCCTCAGAATCGTCGAACACTCCAGTGGGCCGACGAAAAGCAGAAAGAGACACAGCACACACTGATCTAACCCGGCTTCTTGCACACTCCCGTTTTTACATATCGGAGCCTAGTCATGGTAAAGTGCTATACTAATCAATACACATGTGATCTGCAAGAATGGTACTGGTACAACACAGGTAGACAGACTACAATATTTATGTCCGGTCGGTGAAAGGGCACAGATAACACTATAATTTGCTCTATCAACAGGGGGCGCACCCAAAACTCCACGCGCAACCCTTTTAGGTGCCTCGGGAGCCTCAACAATATTGACTTCGGATCGTGGCGCTGCAGCAGCGACGACACATGCCCGACATAACCCTACAAAATGCACACACGGCGCAAAACGGTGGTTCGGTTGTTAGCCTGCGAACCACGCAAGTCAAGCCACACAGGGCGACCGGCCGCCACCGTCAGCGGTTTATCTGTCCGTGTCAAGCCACACTGGCGGCGGAGGGCCCGCGGTTCCATCCAAGTGATCGTGCCGGCCGGCCTCTTCGTCCACCATCCAGCTGACCAGCTCCTTTTGCCTCACGTCGTACTCACTCCTGCCGTCCTCCTTCATCCTCTCGTGCCGCAGTTCGTTCTCGCGGATGGCGAGGGCCCACAGCTGGCGGCGCTGGCTGCTCGCCTTTGTTATCGGCATCACGGAGATATCTCCAGGGGCGGCAGCAACCTCGCAAGGTCCCAATGGCGAATAGTCTACCGCTTTTGCCCTCTTGACGCGGTGCAGCAGCAGCGTTGCCCCCCACCTTTCCGCCACCTTCGTCCCGATGTCCCTGCCACTATAACCGACGTTCCGAACGGCGCTGTTCGAGTTGCTCCTGCTGGCCTTTTCTCGCTCCTCCTTGCCACTCACAAGGAGTGCCGTCGTATGCAAGTTTGCGCGCGTTACCACCGCGGCCGCTTCTGCCGCCGCGGCCGCTGCTGCCGCTCCGCTCAAGTTGCTCCTGGTGATTGCGGGGCTGCTCATCCCGTGGACGACGTCTAGCTCGCCTGCTTGCACCTTGGCATCCTGAAGCATCGTTGCAAGTAATGTCTTCAGTGCGGCCGCCTTCGTCTGGCGAGCCCTCCTCAGCTCGCTTGCGGTCATCCTAAGCTCTATTCGTGGCCCTCCTGGAAAGCTGGTCGGGCTGGAAAGGGTGAAGACGTCGTCGTTGCCGAGGGCGGCCGACCGGACTCCAAGCCCGCCCACTGGTGGTGCGGTTGCTACCGTTGGGGCCGTACCTCTCGTGATCGCAGGCGTCACTACGAGGTGGCTGATTGCAGGAGCGCCACCGTCGCCACCTTCACTGGCAGTATCCAAATCTACTTCCGCCGGCGGTGACGAGAGCATCGTACCTCCGGTAGCTGCTTCGGCCAACTCGGCCAGTTCTGCCAGCTCCGCCATTTCCGCCGCTGCCGCCGCCACTGCCCCTTCCCCGCTTGGTTCGTTTTCCTGCTGCTGCTGCTGCTGCTGCTGCTGCTGCTGCTGCTGCTGCTTCACTTGCTGCTGCTGCTGCTGCTGCTGCTGCTGTTGCTGCTGTTGCATCGCTTCCGTTTGAGTTTGAGACCCGCCTCCTTCGAGTAGAACGGGGCTACCACTATCCACAACCGTCAGTGGTACCACGTCAGTAGGCATGGCTGGGGCAGGAGGCGACTCGTCCAATTCAGAAACGCCAGGGCTTTGAGCTGTGCCGAGAATCGCATCAGCGCTTCGCCTAGCGCGCATGTCTTCGCCCCTCCTTCTTGTCCATACCCGGAAAACCTCTCCTGCAATGACGCGTTTGACGAGGTCTGGGGCGGCGAAGTTGGCCAGCACGGCGTCACAGCACGCCCTGAACCCACAATAGATCGACCCACGGTTTGGTTCGATGGCAGACAAGAGGGGGAGGGAGCAAGCGGCAGGTCTGCAAAATTGTCTTGAAGTGTCGATTGATTTGGCTCAGCACGATATGCAGCAGATAATGGCGATCAACGGTCAGTGGCCTGTGCCCCCGACTATATCTTCAAAGCCCCAAACGCGAAACGGTGCAATAGTATCCCCTGAAGAAGAAATAGATACCACAAGCTTCTTATTCGAAAGGACTCACACTGCTCAGGATAATATTGGAAACGGAGTGAGGACAACGCGGAACGACCCGCGAACTTCGCAAGATTTTTCTGTGCCCGGCAGAAGCAACCACTTGACCCCCTCCTTTCCGGACCCGAGCCAAGCGAACATCACGCAAAACTTGCACGAACGAAACGCCAGCATGCAGTTGCACACCCCTGAACCACGAGTTCACTCAACCATCTGCATCCCTTGTTCGCTACCCGACAGACAAAAACTTACCTCAGAGCCAAGAGATTTTTTCTTGTGATGTCCAACCCGTGTGCCACGACCAGCTCCGACGAAGGCACAATCTCCCCATCCACCATAAACCCCGTCAGGGGGACCTTTAACATATTCAAGGGCACACCATGTCTAGGGATCGGAACAATGGAAAACGACAATTTGACTGTACAGCTCACTCTCGAAACACGTGACGTGCTCACGAGATTGAACTTGTCAGTGATCACGATCTCTCTGGTTCGATTTTAGCTTACCTTGAGTCGTAGGGAGGGCCGGCACTGCTTCCCCTCCACGATTTGCACGTGGAGCGGCAGGTCGTATTCGACGGCGCCCTCGCCACCTTCTCCCCCCTCTTCCGTTGCCGCAGGAATCACCACCGCCTTCTTCTTCTTCTTCTTTCTTCGGTGCATCGACGTGGAATCAAGGTCCTTCGTCCTCGGCCGGCCGTTGTCATGGTCATCGACGAATCCGTCGTTCGCGAAGGCAGCAGCGCCACCAAACAACAACGAGAACTCAGCATTGGCACCCCCGGCAGGAGCTCTGCTTCCTCCTCCTTCTCCTCCTCCCGCGACACGTCTGCCGCCAGAACGAGGATCTGACGATGCCGGCTGCAGCGATTCAGGTGAGCGTGAAAATCCTGTCGCCCCCGGTTCCGGCCCTACAGTTTCCGCCCCGCCGGAGCCGTACACGTCTACGGATGGAGGCGCCGGCTCCAGCTTCCCCTCAAGTACTTTGGGGTCCGACTTCAGCGCTTCCAGCGCCATCTTGCACTGAAGAGGCCGATTGACGGCTCGGAGGTCGCCCGCTTTCACCCTTAACTCCATGTCGCTACCCGTGTAGGTCATGTGGATAACACGAGAGTCCGGTATCCATCTCCCCGCTGGTGTTGGCGACGGCGGCCCAGGTTGGTCGATATCAAAACCAAACAAGTGGCAGAACAGCACATTTAAGTTGAGAGGTACACCAAAGATACAGAATATAACAAAGCAGAGAAAAACACGCTGTCCGAATGAAAAAATCAACAGGTGAATTACTTTGAGCACTCAAAGCGCAGTCGCAGGGATATACTTCGCAGTGGGACGATATCGATCTGATTCCAGAGGCTGGGTCATCCTATCTACTCTGGAGTGCTCTACGTGCCTGGCCTCGCGAAGCTAACACTAGCAAGCGTGTTTGGGTAAGAATCGCCCAGGCCGATGTTCTCTCCAGAACCAGCTGGTGGACGAAATCGCTTATGCTAGCTAAGAACCACACACATACAAACGCGCAGTCCTGCGGGCTTTCTCAACGCCGATCAACTCAACTGCAAATAGCATCGCATGATACAACATGATTACCTCCATAGTGGCTGGATTCCTCAGCAAATGATGAGCCCTCTGGCGGTTTCACATGTTCCTCGTCGTAGCGGATCATGGCTTCCGCTGCGATGATTGTGTGAATCGAAGAGGGCATCTTCGATCGGTCTGTCGGAAGCAGCGTGTCCCGGAATGCCCTGCGTCGACCGGAGAAGATGATCGTTTTCGAGTGGCGAGCAACGCGGGGTGGCCTACGTGGATATCAAGTGAATAAAAATGAAGTGAAAACATTAACATTTCACACGAAGAGAGAGCTACAAGGATGCGTTCCGCGGGCACTCGGTGGTAGGTCAACAGAGAGTGTTGCAGGAAAGCAATGAGGGACACGTATCCACATCGCCATCTGCTACAAGGCGTCATGCTCGCCGTGTTTCCGACAAGTACAACGCACCAGCGCTGTTCCGGGCTGGAAGACACGGAATGCCACAAAGGAGAACGGCGAAGTGATTCCCATGGAAATGGCTCTTGCATAGAGCAAAACATGATGGTAGATACGGGGTAAAATAGATGCCCATTTGTCAGGGCCATTGATCTACGAAGGTTGGTGGGCACGTTCAGTACACGCATGTAAGAGATGATGTTTTTGATCGCACCGCCTGCCGAAGTTTGGCCAAGTCTCGTGAGGGATAAAGGAGAGCAACGAAAACCCTGTGCTAGGGTCCCAAATACGATGGATTCAAGAGGGGTCGCATATGTTACTTGTGAATGTCGCATTGGGGAGAGACGGGGGGGGCAACGGTGTGGTAGACGTGGGTGGTGTTGATGTTGCGGTTTCTCACGGTCACACGAGTAGTCTACTTGCGACCGAACCGTGTAGATCATGTACCATTGTATAGAAGTACAGAGGTCGGCTCAGAGGGTGGGGTGCCTTCTTTGCGATTGATCAGCACAAACATGCATGGACGACGCCCCGGACTGCCAATTTCAACCTTGCAAACGTGGTTCACATCCTCTTGCTTGCGAGCATTACGCACCTCAGGGCCAAGAGGTTCTCTCTCGTGAATCCCGGCAGTACACCGAAGTTGTAAGCCCTGTTCTTGAGAGTGCACTTCTCGTTGTCTATGCGAAACCCTCCCAACGTGATATCCAGCTTCACACCGCCGGCCTGCCTGTAGATATTGGTGGGGATCACGACCAACTCCCCGCTTTCCAGCCTCATCAGTCGCTTTCTCTTGGGGGCTGCCACTGGCTTTGTGGTTGCTGCGATCGGCAGCGTCGTGTGGGAGATGCCAGCAGCTGCGGCGGCGGCACTGAATACAGAGGCAGCTACGACGGTTGGAGTACCATTGCTGGCAGCCCCCTTGACTTCCCGCGATGAATAAGCACCTCCACTCAACGAAAGTAGTGGTGATTCTCGCGCCTCAGCCGGTGCTGGCAAAGGTCCGGCGGCTGCCGAAGCTTCAACTGCCGCAACGGCTGCTGCTGTAAGGGTTGCAATATCGGAAGGCCCCCGACTTGCACCTTGCCCCGCATCCATATCTCCGGAGAACGTGGAGAAAGAAGACGCAACACACGCCGACCGGGATGGGTAAGACACCGACCGTTGGTCGACGATAGGAAGGGGTGATGGCGTGCTGATGCGCTGTGAGGATATGAGAGGGACAACCACACAAGCAGAGGGGTAGACAGGCACTGCCTGAGCCCACGGAGAGAGAGCAGAGGAACGAAATGTCGGGGCACCAGTAGACTGGGACACGAAGGGCACGTGTATTGAACCGCATGTTATACACGCTGAGCCCCTTTGGCCGGTTGGCCTGCCCCGCCTGCTGCAGCAGCCCTGCCCTGCCACACCTCCTGTCCTTTGCTCTACTTCCCCTTTTCTTTTTCTTTCCCTCTATATACGACGAGGGCAGGGACCATGTCTCGTGCCTGGGCGGCCAGGGGGTCGGTGCTGCTGCGACGGGTACCCAGGTGAAGCCTTACCGCCGTAAACGGATCGAGGAGAGAAAGATATGGAGGATACACGACCAGATATCCAGAGAGGATTGCCCCGCCACAGCAGTATCGACTTGTCGTTGGTTCGTGAAAATGATGCAAAGTACCGTAGCATCACAGAAGGACTGCCCACTCTCGGGAATTAGTTTGGGTTGACGGCGGGATATACCTTTGCTTGTGTGAAGGGAAACACAATGCGGTGCCTCTCTGTTCGACCCATCTACAGCGGGGCGGTGGTCGATGTTGCAACAAATACCTCGCTAACACTACAGCAGTGTACATGATACACACCTGCATGTTAATGGTTCCACTCTGTTTGACCTAGGTGGTTGTCACCAGCTGCTTTGTTCATCATTTCGTTCGGTCTTCACCGCGAAACGCTTTTGGGCGGGTTTGTGTGGGACGATCGACCTGCGGTGGTGAGAGAAAGAAGCAGCTCCTAGTTTTCGCGTCATTTAGTCTATAACATTAGCCAAGTGTAGTCTTCTTGTGTATCCATTTCCTACCGGCACAGAGTGCCTACACCACACACAAACGTGTAAATAATGTCCCGGGTGCGCTTGTCGCCGTGCGTTGGCGGTACTACTTTACAATGCACCGTAGCTCTACACGATGTTGTACGAATGGTGCAATGTGGTACAGGATTAGACACATGTCTATGGTCTTGGTCACCACTAGACGCAAGACACACTCAAGAGAGCACAATTGACGTGCTTGAAATACAGTAGGCGTTCGTGTCTCGACATGTTCCACCAGTTTCACGGTTGTCACAACCACAAACGGCTGTTGGCTACACTACCCTTGGGCAACGAGGTTCACCTACATTTGAACATGTGCGTCGTACGATAATTTTGCTCTTCGTTCCTAACAAGGTGGGAAACCAGGACGTGTGGGCCGGATCATCATGGAGAGACATTTGGCGTCACGACTTCTGGGGTCAGCAGATAGCTCATGCTGAGAGCCATAAAAGTTTTCGGCCGCTTACCACCGTCACGTTCAAGTACGTGCTGATATGCGGTGATACCGCGTCACGTTCAAGCGGTGAAACGGTGATTTTCGTAAGCTTTTGCAAAGTTTCTCGGGCTTGAGCTCCGCTCACTGTAATTCATGTGTGTCTCGTCACGGTACAGTTGTTTGAAGCGGTCTGTTTTCGTTGGAAACCCTTGTGTCGTACGTGCGTGCCCTCACAGCCTTCCTCGGACAAAGCATCCCTGGTATCATAGGAAATAAAGCCCTCACTGTTTGCACACTACACACGGCTTCACCCGTGCTTTACTTCATCCACCTTTCGACAGAATATGTTGCTCGCAAGCCATGCCATGTGAGAGCTTCTGCTATGACGCAATGGTTGCTCAGTTGCCCATTTGTGTGTATGTCGTAGCGGTGAAAACGGGGATGCATGTTGCGACAACAATCCTAGATCTCTTCCCCTTCGGGAGGGCCACCATTACCCATCAAACACCGCACCTGTTTCACCTCCAGGTTGAATAACTTTCTTGCTCAAAAGATATCCCGAGAGCAACACGACAACACTATCGCTTTCGGCGATCAGCAGTCGAATGATGAAAACGTCATCTCGATGACAACGGCGGAGTTTGTGGAGAAGAAGGAAGGTTTCGCCAGAGGAGCCGGCCCAGAGGACACCGATGCGGCCGGCTTCCATCTGTTCAACGTCATCGTACACGCGGCTACCTGTTCTTCCTCGGTTTGGCTTTTCCGCACCATTTTTGAAGGCAAGATCAGTGATACTACCTAGTACTTGTTGAATGTTTCATGATTGAGGCATCCTGTTTTACATCTGGCCGAGCACTATCTTAGCCTCGCCTTTTCTCAAAAGAAAACACTCTTAGTCTTCGTAAACATGTTCATGAGAAAGGTATGCTTCCTGCCCTATGTGCCCTTGTGCCTGCCATCACCATCGCAGGGGAAGAATTGCCAGCGGTAGCGGCATCGTTCTTGTTCACCGTTCATCCGGTGCACGTCGAGGTAGGAACTGTAGCGTGTACCTTATGAATATGGTTGACGTCGGTTGGCGGGTTCCTCGGTCGGTGTATGATGCTCAGATTCCCGCATGCGGGAAAATACGATGAAGAGTTACGGTGGCAGCTGGTTCAGGTCAACGGGTAGAAAAAAACTTCCATTCTACTCGAGAACGTCGTTCACGCTCGAACTCTGCCCCACACATTGCGTATGATTCAACGTGCCAAACTGAAACAGGCGGTAGCCCCGATCGTCGGAAGGGCCGATCTTCTGTGCGGCTTCTTGACAGTGATAGCTTTGTCTTTGGCTATCAAGGGAAGTTCCTCCGGGAAACAAAGGCAAAACAAAAACATTGGGGATAAATCTCCCGGCCGAGGCGAATTGGCAGACGACCAAAAAGAGCAAAGCGGTTGCCACCCACCGTGCTCCTTCGGCAACGGCAGCAGCAGCAGCAGCAGCAGCAGCAGTGCGATGGAGATTGACGAGAGTTTTAGGGACCTTGGGTTGGCACCATCGAACCGCGATAGCGAACAGGAAGTCGCAAAACTCGAATTTAAACCGGGGGAGAGCGTTGTAGCCACAGCGGGGCAGTCTCGGCAAGATGAGGCCACCGAGGCACCGGCGAAAAAAGGGGTCCCACACACGGGGAGCCAAGGCATGACTACCTGGCTGCCGACGACTAGACCGTCGCCGACCTCCTCTGCAACCCCTGGAGGCGAGAAATCGATTGGGTCTACGACTGAAGAAGCAACGTATCTCACGGCGGCGTGCACGGATGTTGGAACGGCGGCGGACAACGGCACCCGTACGACAGTCGCGGTCGATACCAGTGACAACGAAGGAGAGAATTTTGTGACCCCGGCCTTACACTGCGAAAGTTCCGTCGACAAAGCACAAGCACCGGTGCAAAATGTGCTATCTGGCAACAACGATTTGTCCAGCCACGATGATACCCCCTTCGACGACGCCGGAGGCACTGTAGCTGCTGAAACATCCGTCGAAAACAGCAACGACGCTACGTCAGAAGCTAGGGGCAGTATTGTTACCATGGAAACGATGAAACCACCCGCAAAAGCTCTAGAAGCACCTCTTGGATACGTTTCCAGCAAAGAACACAACGATGACCGGGAGAAAGGGGCCAATGTTGTGCACCGGCGGGTATGGGCAATGGCAGGAAGAGCTTCTTGTCCCCCTTCCCCTGTGGGCTTCAAACCTGCTATGACCTCGAACATGGTTCCGGGGAAAGGAGCTCCCTCGATGCGTGATAGGGCTGCCATCGTCAACGAGGAGAAAGACAGCGGGCCCGGAGTGACGAGGTATTGTGCGGCGCTTCTTTTCGCCGTAGGTGCAACGTTGTGCAAAGAGGTAGGCATCACGGTGTTCGGGCTCATGGCTGGAGGGGAGGTTGTGCGCTTCTTCGAAGAGCGCGAGTGGCGGCAGCGAAAGCGGAAGCTGTGGCAACGTCGGCGATCGGGGGTCATACCAACAGTGGGGAAGCATGGGATTTGGCGGAAACAGGCGTTACGGGAATACTGGCGCTGTCGCTTCATTATGCGGGTACCGGCGGCTGCTGCGGCGAGAGTCGTGTCAGCGATAACCTTTGCCGTGTTGCTGGTGTATCTACACGTACGATTGCACGAGGGGGCGCGGGTTCGAGAGTGGGGGGTTCTAGAAAACGACATTTCAATTATGCCAAGGTGGGTGCGTTCGGGCGTCGCTTATGCCCCCCTTCACAACCTCTAATCGTTTTCGCCTACATAGTTTATGCAATCCCGCTGAGCTAGCCTCGATTGCCGCGTCATACGCCCTGTTGTTCGTCGCGAAATGTGAGCTGCATATTTTGACCCCACGGCCGCCGGTTATTGCGTCTGTAAATGCTACTGTCCTACATGACACAGTCGCACGGAGAGAGCGCTGTCGTACGCCTTTACGCACGCCGTGTACGCCTCAAAGCTCCTGTGGCCGACCCCCTTGTGCTACGACTGGGGTTTCAGGTGCGAGGAACTGCCCTGGAAAGAAGCGCCCCTCATGCTTCTATTAGGTACACACCACTTGAATCTACATAGTTCCTCATTCGTTTGGGGTCCTCACGGACATGCATGGTCTGCTATGCCACGGAATACTAGGAAGGTGGCGCACAGGCATGCTACTGCGAGAAGGGGGAAAAGTGGCAAGAAGATAGCCTGTGCGTTAAGACACAGAACCTCCTGCCCGGCCCGCTCTCGCGATTGATTGATCTGCCGGTCAAAGCATGTGTCACGTTGTGTTCTCATGCCTTACCCTGTTCCCTCCCCTGCCCCGTTGCCGCTGCTCGGTCGAACAACCAACCGAAACACCAGCTGTATCCCCCACGTCACGTCGTTGGCCGACTCGGCTAACCTCGCTTCGCTCGCGCTGTACTCTTCGATTCTGGCTGCTGTGGTCTACGCCGTGGCTCGCTGCGACACAGCAGTCATGTGGGGAATGGCCTTAATCGTGGTGCCTTTCTTACCGGCCTCGAATATTCTGTTCCCCGTCGGCGCAGTGGTTGCGGAGCGGGTACGTACGTGGGAACGAACCCGGTGGGAACGGGAGAGGGGGCAAACCCTTTCGGTGTTTATCTTGGTCTTGAGGCCGCCAACCATGCGTCGCGACGGAGACCGAACGCCTTACTCGTACATAGTCATGTTCACCGGTATAGTCACCCCTCGAAAATAGCCGGTCATGTTTCAAAAATAATTCCGAGGAGCGAGGTTTCGGGGGGTCGTATCGTGCGCGATACTCTTTACTTCAGCAGGAGGTTTCTCGCGCATATCGTATCGAGACCCGTCTCTTGCTTGTGTACTCATGTGCCACTACCCTTCGCCTTGCCGTTTCTCGCCTTTCACCCAGCTTCTGTATCTCCCAAGCCTGGGCGCCTGTGTTCTCGCCAGTTGCACCCTGCGTCGCCGCGACGGGACAAAGTCATCACATGGAGAAACTGCTGTACCTAGTAACGAGAAACTTAGTATCAAACACGCGGAATATTCGAACTCGAACCGAGGAAATGGTCCAGCCTTCTCCTCCGAGGGCGGTGGAGAGCACAAGGAGACCAATCGACCCTTGTATTCGACCTCTTGTGGTGGAACAAGCACATCGAATTCGTTCGGACCGCCTAAAAACGAAAACGGAAGCCAGCAGGATCGGTCGATGATTTTCGGGCTGCCTGCAGTCCTTCCCTCCTCGCCGCGACCTTTGGCAGCAAGGGCACCTGCTTGTAGCAGCAGCAGCGCGCTCCTTCCTGATGTGGGTGCAAGAGAGGAGAAGCAGGGTGTTCTATCCCCGCGGCGGGTGCCCTCTATCAGAGGTACGGTCCTACTGCCCGTCAGACGCACCGCCGTAATGTTTTTTTTGTTGGCCTGGACGACGTACTTTGGCGTGGGGACGCTGCGGCGGTGCAAGGACTGGAGATCCGAGAGAAGTCTATTCGAATCGGCCTTTGAAGTGTGCCCCAATGGGATCAAGACACTCAACAACCTTGCCGTGGGCATGCTCAACGTCAAAGAGGCCGGCCGCGCTGAGGGGCTTCTCCGGAGGGCCGTCGAGGTTGGTCCTAGTCGTAGAGCAAGCAGAATAGGGTCGTCAAGAGGTGGTCAATGGAACAAGGTTTCGCACATGCGTCAGACTTGGACGGACAAGAGGCGCAAGTCAAGACTACCTCAGCCCCCCCTGCCTTCTCGACTGTGGTTTCGAAAAAACTACATTGCGCCCGTTGAAGGGAGTCATTTGAGACGGTTACAGCTCAACCCGTTGATCTACCGTTTACGTTCAGCCCCGGCAGGCAATCCTTGCAACACTCTTATGTGTCATGCGGTTGGTGGTAGGTGAGAAGCCCCCTCCCCTCCCCTCAGGGTAGGTCTCGGTTGGCAGCGAAGATGTATAACAAGCCTCAGTTCACTCTGCGTAAACATCAGACAGGAGGTAGTCGTTAGTTACGTGCGTTGTGCACGTTCTTTGTGGCAACCATGAATGGCGGTCTAGTCAGATCATTTGCGTGATACAGAACCTCAAGCTCGCACAACGGAGATGATTGTACACGTATGTATGTAGTGCACAGGTGGTCACGGATCCACGCCGCGGCAACATAGTATGTTCATGACGAGACCAAAAGTTAAATTCATTCGAGGTTGCCACATTGGCAATATTGGCAAGGAAATACGCACACGATGTCGAACGCCTTTCGCAGGATCCAGCTTATCGTTTATGCGACTCGCCGAATATCTCACGGCGCTTTGCGCCTTGGTGGGAAGAGTTTTAGCCTGGCTCGGCACAATTTCTGCGTGCTCCGTCATAGTTTGATTTGGGGTGTGAGGTCAATTGTCGTACGGCTTTAGCACATATGCTCATGAGTACCGACCCTTCCCTCGCCGTCGCAATGTCCAAAAAGCTGCACCCAGACTTTGGGTTTGCACAGTTCAACCTCGGGGTCAGTCTAATGATACAACGGGACCATCTCGGCGCAGTGTCTGCCTTGGAACGAAGCCTGAAGCTTGAGCCCTCGAACACCAAGGTCATGGTCTACCTTGGACAGGCAAGCACACCATCAAGAGAACTGTCACGATGCGCCCAGTTAGACATTTGCCCAATCGCTTATAGGTGATGGTCTTGAATGTACAACTGTACACCACGCATGGGTTCAATTAATTCGTCATGTGTTTCGAGCGATAGGAGCATATGCCAGCACTCCTTCAATGCCCACTCCGTGCTGAGACTAGTGCGCAGGGTGGGCACAGAGCATGCATACTCATTCCGTTGTGAGAGAGTCGTGGAATACACTCTTATCGTTTGTCGTGGTCCACCAGGGCCAGAGGCAACTACGGGAAGAACTTGCGACTAATCCGTTTTACGCTCATCCTGATTGTTATATAACAATTGCTATTGCCACGTGCAATAGGCTGGATTTCTAGGAAGCACGTTGTTTCAACTCCCTCGTTTTTCGTTTTGCAACGGCACGGTAAACCGCGAAGAACCGTAACAGACGCAAAAGAAAGCTTTCCGCCACACCATCGCTACCACCATTATTATATTTCTTCTGATCGGAGATATCGGAGATCCGTCTGCTGTCGAGTACACAAACACACATGAAAGCACATCTTCGAAGACATTTTTCCGTCGACGCGTTTTTCCTCCGTTGTCCGTCAGTGCAGGTGTACCTCGAGCTAACCTTGAAGCGGTTAGAACCCTTGCCCCAGAGAGGCCACGGAAACGGCGTTGACGCTGGATTTGACGACACACGACACCACAATGGTGGAGCCAATGCGGGTGACGGCCAAATGGATGCCAGCAACGACATGCGCTCATCATCAGCTGAGTCGCTATTATCGAGCGCGGAGTTGTACACCGATCGGGCGTTGGCGGCGGGAACGGGGCTACCTCTGGCCAGGCTCATCAAGGGGCAGGCACTAGCCCTAAGGGGTCAGCATCAGGTGCCGTTATTTTTTCCCTCGCCAACCTCCAAGTGTTTTCCTACTGCCTCCGACATCAAGCCACTCTACAGATTTGGGGATTTGATTGAAAATTATGTCGTTCCACGTGCCACCTGACCAATCCCTTAAGATTCCTGAGGTTCGGGGTACCTAGCGACGTACATCCTTGCTTCCCCTCGCCCGTCGTGTGTGATCTTGTCGTTTTGGCGAATATTTTGCCACGATCCGTGATCCCTTTGGGTACCAGCAAAGCAGCAAACCAGGAGATGCAACAATGGTTCCCGACCTCTCGAGCACACCCCTGTACTGTTTGATTTTTTTCCCGTTCGGTCGATACAGAGTGCAGCGAAGTTCTTCCAGGAAAGCATCGACATTTCACGGCGCCTACTCTCCGGCCGAAGTGCAGCCAAAACCCGCAATATCGAAAGCAACAACCCGGGAATCGCGGCAGAGAACATTGAAGTGGCGGACGCTGTTGACCTTGCGAGCACCTACAACCGACTGGGTCTGGCTTTGAGAGATTCAGGGGGAGATTTGGTTGCCACCAAGGAGGCATTTTTGGCGGGACTGTCGGTGACACCCGAGGACTTCGCTCTCCTCGTCAACGGGGGAGTGGCGCACCAGGTATGAGCATGCGGTCGTGCACACTGCTCTTCTTGCTGATGATGTCAATGATTCCCGCAACAATGTGGATTGTCACTCCTCCAGCAAGTCAAAGAAACAGGCGCTTCCGATATACTTGTCTGATTCGCGAACAGACCTAGTGGTCTCATCGTAAGAGACACTGGAACACGTCGTCGCTGTATTGTGCAAACTTGTAGAGGGAGCTGATGTAGCTACAGCACATCACTGTTCTTCCATGGCTTGTCTACCTTGTAATGAGCGTCTCTTCTTACAATCCCACCCCCCACTCGTTTGATGGGAAGCAATACAACGAAAAAATTGACGGTGTTTTCTCGGCCACAAATGAAACATTGAACGTATGCCAACTGACACAACCCGCCCCCCTGCAGTCAACGGAAAGCAAAATCGTCGGTACCTTGGATATATGAGTGCCAACGCCTTTCCTCACGTAAGGTTGACAGTCATATCAGCGGTCACCTCGTGTGTGTAACCAAATGCGGATGCGCCCACCCTATACGGTGTCACGTGGCAGTTCCGTTGAGGGCTGTGAACATGGTGCGAAGGGGTGGACAGCCCACACTCGGCACGAAGGGGTACGATAGCATCCAGAGCCAGCAATATGGTAGTCTCAGGACCGGAAGTATTAGACCCATTCAAAGCTACGACCTGTGTGTTTCAACGACAGACGAGCAAGGTGCCCTGAATTCGCCCCGCAAATAGTTCCGGCAGCACTTCGTGCCGACTCGTGCTTAATGCAGTACCATCTTGGAGGGTGAACAATCGTTGAGCTTTTGTCCCGTGAGTAGGGATGCGTAGATCTGACCTAATGGGTACAGCCATGCCTGATGCTGAGTAACCCCCTTTCCCCCCAATACAAACTAGGCCTATTGCCCCCCTCAACCAACAAAAGACGGCAGGTGATATCCCTGGCGCTAAAGCCCTTCTCCATCGAGCCCTCTCCCTGCAACCAAACTCGCCGGAGCTGCTAAACAACCTAGGCTGGCTGGAGGAACAGACCGGCGGCGGGTCGAAATCGTCGCTAGAGATCGCGGGCGGGTTGTACGAGAGAGCTATAAGGTTGTTAGATGAAAGATCTCCTGTGCTCGGGCGCGTGGAAGCAAATCTTAGCAGCGTTCAGAAAAGGCTGCTGTTGAAGGAAGTTGAAGATTGGCCTCGAGCAAAGGCATAGATAGAACAGAGGTTGGAGGACCCGTACTACTTTGAAAACCGACAGTACTAGCTAGTAGGAGAGAGGAGTACATCAAGAAGGGCGCGATGTAGTGTGGTACGCCACCCGATGGGAGCGATAGTGGTGGGAGATATAGAACGATCCGATGGACTTTCTCCAAGTACAGTTTTCGAGAGGGTCTGGGCGCTTGGAGATGGTTTCAGCGGTTTGGGTAGCCGCGGTTCAGGAATTGTTGTCGGTACATTCAGAAACACCAGATTTTAGGTCAACAGGAATGGAGACACGTGCACACAAGACAAACTACACCTGTTCGTTCCCATAATTTTCACGACTATAGCAATTAGCGCCTGCAATCAACTTGGCAGTTAAGAAATTGAGTTTCAAAAAACTCAAAATCGAAGAACTTGAGCATTTCGTGAGCCCGGTTAACCCTACGCTACAGCGGCCATTCGTAGCATAACCCCAGGAAGTAAGAGCCCCACCTTCGGCAACACCACTGCAGTCGCAGCATGCGAATAAGAAACGTCAACTTGGGGTCGAGGCTCAATTTCTTGTGACGTCGAGCTGAAGTCAACATAAAGATAGAGTTTAGTGTAGGATCCACGGCTGGTAAATGGTTTTCTTATTTTAGTTTTCGCGAAAGGCCCAATCTCACTTTCCTAGAGAGTCATGCAAGGGTAAGGGTTCACGTTTTGGCGTGAACCCCTTCTGAGTTCGGTGACTTGTACATGGTCAGCCATTGCAGATGCACGACGGAGATGCCCCAATACGTTTTTCTTACTCGCGGCCCGCAAGTGCCGTAGAGGTTCTTTGGTGCGGACCGCTAACTGTACGCGGGCGATCTACTCCTTCCTGTAGTTTCTCCCTCCCTCCTCTACTCCTGTACAGTAGTACAGACAGCACGAGATGCCTAACGCTCATCTGTCGTTGCTCATTCTCGACCCCACATGGAGAATACGTGCGGCGGCTACATGCCAACGACCAAGAGCGAGCTCGTCAGGGCACCACCAACAAGGTAATACCCTACTATTTGCCCCTACACCAGATCGAAAGATAAAACAAAATGTGCTAAAAATACTCAAATATAGCCCAGTTCCCATCCGATTTCACTCCACTTACTGCGAAAGACTCCAAGCACATCCCGTTCGACTGGGTTGATATCTCGAACGGTGGTTTGTGAGATCATGTCTACTTTCTAAAAATTAGGAAAAATAAATACACACACGGAAAGACTACCCGTTCGAGATATACCCACACTCGAACGGCATGTGGTGGATCTTGGGGATGTAGGCTTGTAAATGTTGACGCGGTTTCGAAGAGGTGTTGTAGATTGTCGTCAAAAGTATGTCCTAACTTTTCTTGAGTTGGTGCGTGCTCTCGCAGTGTGTCGCGCGAGCACAACAAACCCTATGCAGCAATGACCACTATGTTCCATAAGCAGAGCACCCGATTGTGCAATCTTATAGTCACAGGTCAAGGACAAAACCCAAGTGCTGCGTGTGAGCCTGTACGTGTCCTGTACAGCTGCAGCGCGGCGTACCAACTCACTTGTTGTGCCGCTGGACTCTTAGTACGAGAGGCTTGGCTCTTGAGTACGCAGGAAGTCCGAAGGGGAAGAAGATGGGTTGGTGGAAATGTAGTTACTTGATCAGGGGAGTCCAGAAAGGATGTAGAGAACAGAGAGAAGCCACAGAGGTGGATCGCTCCAGATAAGCAGAGGGTTGTTGTTGTTGTTGTTGTTGTTGCCTTCACATGCAAAACCGTTCCGATCTCTCTCTACCCAGTACCTTCGCATGTCCGTTCTGATACAACACTCGACGCGGTCGATTCCCGTGGTCGCAGGCTAACTTACCCTAAAAAGGTACACTCAAATGAACTGGCCCCGAGGGGGCCGCAAGTCAATAGAAATCAACGACAGATATTCTGGAGTCCTTCACTCCCTCTGCGCGCTATGCGAGGTAACAACTGAGACTAGGGGTCACCATCACGGGCCGGAGAGAATGAGGTACACCCCCTTGGTTCAATCTTGGTACTTCACAACGCAAGCAGAAACAAGGTCATCTGGCACAGAAAAATAGAGAAAAAGATAAAAAGAGAAAAAGAGAAAAAGAGAAGAAAAAAAAAGGAAACAGTAATAAGGAAAGAGAAAATGAAATAAAAAGAGCGAGGACAAAAAGGGACCAGGCCGAAAATAACAAGAAATAAGAGACAGAAAAAGACACACGGTGGAGAGACCACTAACGACAAGCAAACACGCAAACATGGCCACCAACCAGGGATGCATTGTAATGGTACGTCATCACTAGTGGGGGGTTGGTGCAATGGTGCAGCGTTGGGGGGGGGGGAATTGGCTAAAAGAAATTCAATCCGGCACGTATCGCGCCACTCGGTCCGTCTCTTCTCGTTTGCTTTCTTCCCTCGCCGTCTCGTCCGTCTCCTGCCCCCCTCCCGCCCCATTGGTTGGTGGCTTGTGGTTTCGTTTGAGCGCCCGTTGTCGGCTGACCTCTTCTTCCTTCTCGTGCCAGGAGGTCATGAACCTCTCAGCTCCCTGCAGAACCGCCGCATGCCAGGGTACTCCCCCCTGTACCTTCGCGGCTTCCGTCTGCTTTAACGTCGGTGCCGTGTCTTTCGGTACCGGGATTCCGAAACAACATTGATCGGTTTTCGTAGATCCGTGATCGGCCCCGAATGCCTTCAGGTCGTCGAGCACACACTTCGGCCAGTTCTGTTCCTTTCCCCCCCTTCGTCGCTTCTCCCCCCCTGCCAGTTCGCCGAACATCAGTCGTTTCGGGAGTCGCCCGTCCGGCTGCCTTGCCAATGCTCCCGCGAAAGTAGGCGTCGTCGTCGGATCGTGGCTTCAACGCCCTGGCATTCGACCCTCTTCAGCGTCTGGGCGTAAGAGAGCTGCCGGTAGGTGTCATTCTTGCGCTTGTACCCAATAACTCGGAGGAGCAGTCGGTGGTGTATCGACCGCAGCGTCTGATAGTGGCCGCTGAGTGGTGACCATGTCATGCAACCGTACAACAGTGCCTCCATCGCCTCCGCCTGGAGCAGGTGGATCTTGAGTCGGAATGGCGCTTTATTCGGTCTGTCGAAGAGCTCCCGGCCATATCGCCTGAGGCACGCCCACGCTCCTCTGCTCCTGCAGTTGATCTCCCGGGTGAGGTCGCCATGTTCGTTGACGAGGCCACAGAGGTACCGGAATTCGGTCGTCTGGGCGTATTTCTGTCCAGCGGCTTCGATGGTTGAGAGACATTCCCTCCTCCACCCGTGGATGGGTGTAGGTCCTCTTTGATCTCGCTGTCTCTTGTGGCGGGCTGCTGTGAACGACCTCGGCTCGATTACGTGGCTCTCGCCCGATCCTCCAGACGTGGAAAAAAAAGTAAATAAGCAAATAATCGGAAATGTTCCACAAAAAACATTTTCTGAAAAAAAAAATCACAAAATTTACTCCGGAGAAGAAAAAACCACGAAGTGTAAAGAATATGCACGCGCGGTGCAATCTGGGAGAGCCGTGAAGACGAACTCACTTGTTATTAATTCGTGTGGAACAGCAGTAGCTGTTGCCAAGGGAAGGTAGAGGACTGACTAGGATGGGACCAGGATCAGCTGCTAAAGCAGGGGCTACTAGATCATGTCCCCTGTTTTTGTCCTTCCGTGGGGAGTTGCTTGACCAATAAAAAGAAGGTACAGGAAGAAATAAACTGGGGCTAACAGAGAGGAAACCAAGGGGAGAGCCGCAACAGGCGAAGGCTACAAATACCATAACAGGTCAGAACCCAAAATAAAGGGGAAAAGAGGACACGAAAGAAACGAACAAAATACGCGTCGCCGGAGCGACGGAAAGGGAACGGTGAAAGAAAAAGGCTTGTATCGACAAAACGACAAGATACGCCAAATAGTCACCACGGTAGCGTGGGAGCGACAACAAAGATCACGAAACAACTTCACCCCGCAAACTCTAAGAAGTAGAGACAAAAATATGCGAAAATGTACAAAAGCACCACAACGTACCAAAAAGGCCGGAAACGAAACGTTTCGGAAGCGAAGCCAAGAAGAAGAGGGGTCGTGACACCAAACAACAGTTGGCAAAACCTCGGTAGGGAACAGAGAAAGCTCGACCTGGCGGACTTTTGAAGCCAAAAGAAAGAATACGAGGAAACGAAAACAAATAATGCTATTGCAAGAGCAACAGAAGGCAAAAACAACCAAGCATGCCATTTTAATGTGGGCGCGCGACGTCATCAGACAACGAAGCGGTCACAACGTCGCCACGCGACATGTCGATGTTGCGAAGAACACCCTTGAATAGGGCGCTGCCGCTGTGTACTTGGAGGCACCAGGATCCGGAGGCGGCGGTTTCGACGGTAGAGTAGCGAACATCGGGAAGGGCGATCTTGACAGGTCTAGGATCGTCCAAGAAGCGGACGACGTAGAAGTCGGACGGCAGAGGTGGTCCAGAAATCTTGCCCAACCACCAGAGTCCATCTCGTGTCATGTACTAGAAGAAGGCGCCCACAGGTAGAGGAGTGTTGGCGAAGCGACGGTCCCATGTTGAACGGGAAACAAACCAGTAGCCCGAAGGCAAGGCTCGCGCACCTTGAGCACGCGCCAATTCCCTGGTAGCGGCTCCAATGCGCATCGCACGATAACGGCGATTTGATTGGCGATGTTGGTCAGGCGAACCTGCCCAGTACCGGAGAATGTGCGGCTTGGAATGCTGCAGGTCCATCTCACGCTCCCAAGAAGGGCGCAGAAGGCCCTGCTGGCANTTGCCGGCGGCGCCTGTGAGGATATGGCAGCGGGTGAAGTGGGATGTCGGGCGAAAGGTGAGGGGGGTAAAAGAGGCGGTCGACCTCGACCGCAAAGCGGTTCTTCGGGACCGCAACGCTCGGCTTGACGCCGAGTTCACCAAGGCGACCGCGGCACGACACGCACAAATCGCAATGTACCGTGCGCGCCGGGCCACCAACGCCGACGCCACCTCGAGTACGCCCAGCGTAAGCAAGCGCAAGAACGAGAGGAGGCCCTGCTGGCAGCCCAGCTCGTCGATGATCGCCGCCAAGAGGATGCCTTGGTCGCTGAACAGGCTCGCGCTGACCAACAGCGCGAACACGATCTTCGGGTCCGGGCGGGGAGGTCCGTGCCGGGACCGGCCCCTGCTGCTGCTCCTGCCCCGTCGGCGCCAGCGGCTCGGACGTACGCCGCTGCCGCCTCCAGCCCTGTGACGCGGTCTTCATCACGGTCACGCTCCGTCACCTTCGAGGCCGGGGACGCCAGGTTTGCCCAAGCCAGGTTGTCGGACGTTGCAAAATACGCCCAGGTCAACTACCAGGTCGAGGATCGCAAGGCTGGCGTGGACTTGGCGGCTGGCGTGTCCACCGCCCTGCCGTTGGCTGCCTTAATACAGGACGCCGCTGATGCGGCCAACGGGTCTCGGCCCGACCTCCACGATGTGGTGAGCTGCCTCCTCGTGGCGATGCGGGCGGCCACCATGAACGCATCGTCTCCGGTGGTGTAGCCCGGCTGCGCCGTGGCGATTCCGGCATCTTCGGCGTTCCAGCAGCCCAAGGCCGGCCGCGTCAAGGCCAAGCCGCTCCATCCCATTTTGCGAGAGAGTAGCTCGGGCGAGGACTCGGGCTGGAGTTCCGCGGGATTGTCTCGCCGCCCCCCGGAGCCATCTTCATTGGCGGACGATGGCCGGGCACGGCAGTAGGCCAAGCGCCACACGAGCGAGACTCGTGGCAAGGGAGGCGGATCGGGCTCTGGTTCAGACCGGAGTCTCACCCGGAACCACGGCGCTCGGAAGGGTCCTTCTTCCAGGCAAGCAGTCCCGTCCCTTATGGATGCGACTTTGAGTGATCGTTTTCTTTTACATGATGTTTTTTCACAGGCTTCGGCCCCCCACTCGACTTCGGTTGTTGGTACGGTTTCGGCCCCCCCTCTTTCCTCGGACTCAGGGCGTTTGCGTCGTGTTGAGTTTTCGGACCCTCCCCCGCCCTTAGATTCGCCTGTTTCCTCGGAACCCTTTGCACCCTCTGTCCGTTCTGCCGCATTCAATGCTATAGACTCCGGACATGTACGTAGGGTTGAGTTTTCGAACTCAGCTCCGGTTTCGGCCGCCCCTGTTTATTTGGAAACCTCTGGACCCCGTAGCCTTTCTACCGCTCGCCATGCTGTAGATCCACGAATGATGCAGAACCCTGGGTTTTCGAACCTCAACCCCCCTTCGGCGTTTGATCCACCAGTGCCGGATGTTTTGCGTAGCATGTTGACTTCAGACCATGCCCCCACAGCTGCTTCGGTAGCCGTCGCCGCACCCCCCGCTGTCTCCGATGATCGTGCCTTGCCACTTTCTTCTAACACAGCACACAATCGTCAAGCATCGATCGATGCGACTGATGCAGCTGCTCGTAATGCTCATGTAGCTACCGTTCAACGAGCGTACATCACCCTCAACTTGAAAAAAGTTGAGAATGTCGCTACCATGCCCTTCCCCGCTACTCTGTTGCCGGGAGATGGCTATCAGCAGCTTATTCGCACAACAAGAACTGCTTTGTCCGATATTTTGCTGTTGTGTGACGAGCAGAGTGAAGGTTTGACAGGCGCCGATTCTGTGCGTGGATGGGAACGTCATCTCGAAAAAAACTTTTGAGTGCGATCACCCCCGACAAGCCCTCTACCGCCGATCTCGTCCTTGCCGTTACTGATTTCTTTCAGCAAGTGAAACGGAGCTTGGATGGAGGAGCCCCTGGACCAGACGCTTTCCAGCTATTGAACAGCAGTAGCTGTTCCCAAGGGAAGGTAGAGGACTGACTAGGATGGGGCCAGGATTAGCTGCTAAAGCAGGGGCTACTAGATCCTGTCCCTGTTTTTGTCCTTCCGGGGAGTTGCATCTCCCGCACTTTTCTCTGGGCATTAGCCCGCACTACCGTTTGTACTTTCCTACACATTCAAATCCCATACCATAAGTTCATGAAAACCCTGGCAATAGGGGATTTCGGGACAATTCGGAACACGGTTTTAGGATAAAGGGTCCAGTGCTGGCAACGCTCCTCAAAGCGGGGGAACATCAAAGCGGGGGATCATCTAGTTCAGATATAGAAAAGTAGAGGCCTGGCGCCTCATTTTCCTAAATCGAAAGTCGAAAGTTTCTTTCAGGAGACCCTTTCAGGAGACGAAATAGATTAGGTGTTAAGAAGTTGTGCTGTCCTCTGTCCTGCGTGCGGGTGTTATTGTTACTTTTCATGCTTGTACCGCTACTCTATGGTGAGGGTGCGCCAAGTTAAGTCGATCTGTTGTGTGTAGAGGAAAGCGTGTCTCATCAAAAGGAGACGTTGACATCACGATAAGATCAAGCGAAAAATCTAGAATCCGTTCCGTGTTTCCTATATCCTTTATGACGGATCGGGTCTTTTTTTTTTTTCGGTCATTTTGTTCCTATTTAGAACGTGCCTATAATGGCTGCGATTCGGCTCGAAGGACGAAAATCGCACGCTTTTAGCACAAAAAGCCCGATATTCTCTCTCGCCGGGGTTCCTCGCCGGGGAAGGGGACATGAGCCCACAATAGACCATACTCCTGTAACCATGATGCTTCTTGGCGGGCCAGGGGCATCCTCGATAGTGGTACATAGATGCTGTCGTCACTCTACAAATGAGGCTAGCTGGTGCCCGAATACCAAAACGAGACTACAGACCAACCCATCTGTCCCAGGTGAACTTTCTCACGAATTCATTGTTAAATTGATCATTCACAGGACAATGAACGGACGGGGAGTACCTACAAAAATCGTGCTTCAACAACGATGAAAGGTGTTGATCGTCCGTCTGGCAAGGGTTGCGATACATCGTGATTTCGTCGAAGCGAGGCAGACAGACCAAGAACTGCCAGACGAAGTACACGAAGAAGTGCAAGAGAACTTGCAGGAGTTGCTCTTGGGTGGAGCCGTGTTCTTGTCCTGTGTAGATGTGTTTGGGTTTCGTCGGATTGTCCTTCGTACCACCCATTCAGCCACTGTGCTATTGTGGTGTGTGTGGTGATTTTGTTGTTGTTGAAAACCCTGCCGCGTTGGAACAGCAATGCTTCTCCGAACATCCTGGTATTGCTGTTCAGCAGACAGCTCAGGTTCAGGACTGTTGAAGTAGAACGGTGGGGGTGCTGTCCCTTCTAACGGTTTTGGCTGTGGTCGAATCGCTGTAGACCTCTGTAATTTTCTGCGCCATTTTTATGTTCCGTGGCAGCGGTTAGGATTATTCCGCCTGAACTCGGTCGTTAGCGCTCTCTTGGAGTGTGTGACGCCTCATGATGACAAACATTACTGATGAACGTGGTAGATGGTGATCATCTTGGAAGTACGCGCCTTTGTCTGGGTTGACTTTTTTGCGATGAATCTGCCGAACTGAGAACGATGTACACCAACAATAATGATCTTGTCCCTCTGAATCTTCCTTACAATCGACGCGAAAGTCTGGATGATGCAACACCGGCCTTGTCGTGAAAACACCTCTCACGTATTCTCGATAGGGCTCAACGCTTGATTAATTTTCGCACAGTTGATGTGCTCTGTATCGCCTTGTTGGGTTGATCGTCTCTAATGTCGAGAACATTCGCTTCTATTCCATACTCTGCACTCTTGTTTGCTCATATGCATTACACCCAGTCAACCAAATAACCCTCCTCTTTTAGATCCTCTATGCCGACATGCCGACTCACTTGGCAAGGCGCACGAAGTCCATTTCCATTGCCATTCATTGTCTCTTTCGGTCGTCATCAAACTATCCAAGTAGTCGATCACAGCGGCCATCTAGATTAATCAGAGACACAGAGTAAAATGCGGTTCACTACTACTCTTGAACGACGGAAATTCTGGAGGTGTACGTATTCAAAAAGCAGAACGAAGTCGATCAGGTATTGAAAAGACTACAAGCACAAAATGACTGCGGTCACTAATACTGCTTGAATACTTGATCATCGGGCATGAGGTAGGTACATTTGTAAGGCCTTTTCTCCCTACCAGCTGTCGATTCAGACATTCAGGCGCTGCGGTCTGTTCCCACGGAGGAAGAAATCGGTTTGCACACGGCGCAGCGGAGCTTGTCTTTCCAGGTTTTTCATGGTGGGACCCAGAGCGTTTGCACTTCGGCAGCCGAAACGTCTACACGTCGAAACTGCTCTCCGGCCTTGGCGGCACTGTCGGGATGAACGAACACCGCCTCCGTGTGTTTTATTACCGTGTTTTTTTTCACCCCCTTCCTTCCGCCGACCACGTACGCGTGATCGAGGCACACTTTACACGACACCGGATTCCAGCGTTTGTTTACCGCAAACACACCCTCCTGACCCTAAAGCCTTCGACACCGCTCCGATAGAATACACGGCAAGGTATCAGTTGTGATTGTAAGCTCTGATGTTATCAGAGGCAGTGGTTAGAGATGATGAACCGAGGGAAGCTGGCAACCAAGAAGACTTTACTTCAACCACAGGAGGTCTTGGCGTCGCATCTTCGCTTGCCTGCGCCAGGGTGGAGAGTAGCCTGCATTTATTCGGTGGGGTGTTCGTCGGCAAGGCTGCCGAGGCGTACTGGACGGCGATCTTGCAGCTGCGAAGGGGCGATGGCTCCTGCTTCGAGGATAGCCAGACCGGCGCCGCGAGAGGAGACGCGCGGCGGGCCGACGGCGCAATTCGCGGGCTGAAACGGAAACGAGCGGGAGCGATGGCATCAAGCGATGCCACCCCGCGTGCCCCGGAGGGGCAGGCGGCGGCTCAAGCAAAGGCTGCAGGGCAGGGCTGTACGACCTTCGTATCAGAGTGCAGTTTGCCCACCGAGAAGGGGAACTTCCGGTTGCGAGCCTATCGGTACGCGGACGGGGTGAAGACGCATGAACCTGTTGTCATGGTTGCGGGGAACGTGCGAGGCCGAGGTAAGCACAACAGCTGCTCGGGGGGGAGAGGGCGAGCATGCTTAGAAAATGTGCATACAATTGTAGAATCACCGAGAGAACCCCCTTAGGGCCCTTCGGGGTATTTGTTCCAGTGGAAGGCATGTATTACACTTGTCCGAACACGTTTAGCTGAATGACAGCTGCTTGCACCCGACGTGCTTCTAGAGAACACGGTTTTGGGGTGTTATTTCGCGCGACGCATGAAATGGCTCTTCTTCACGACCGTCGTCACCTTGTTGTACCTACCTATACCTCCGACTTCTCTCCATTCCGTTGAGCGCTTTGTGTGTATTTGCGGCGATGGTAAGCGGGACCATCATGTTGTAGAAGGGAGTGCTTGAGCGGGAAGATCTCATTCCTCGGAATTTCGAGGTGTTAACATTTGAACTGAACCGCGGCCGCCGTCGGATACCGACGCGTGGGATGAACATGTTGACTTAACCTAGATGAAGAAAGCTACAGTAGTACACGCCAGAGCTCGCATGTGTCGTCGCCGCCCCCAAAGAATCAACCGTACAGATATATTCCGCTGACCAAACGATCCGGTCTCGATAAAAGGGACGAGGGCGTATCTGTGCGAACTACGTTCGGCCTGATTGAGTGATGATGCCTACTACCCGTAATTGTCGGAGAGATCGCTGACGCGGGGGGGCCATCTCTCCGACTCTTGCGGCTCGTATATTTTACGCTCAAGAACTACTTGACGTAGTAGAGCGGATGCCGGGTTGCCAAGAGTACCAACATATTGTTGAGATGGTTCTGCCGCGAGAATGGGTGTGAAGATAAAGGCACACACGTGTTCATCCCGGATCGCTGGGCGGGAACTCGCTCGACATATCTATGTGTGTGTTTTTATTGTTAGCATCGACCGCGCTAACCGGCTGACCAATGAAAAGACGTCAGTCTCAGTGCGGTTGAAAACAAAATACACTTTAATCTGCCATGAACTGGGACCCCGTGAGGGGGCAGCATGGGGGAGGCTAAACTATCCTTCGGATCAAAGACAGAAACATATGTGTGTGTGTGTGATGCGCTACTCGCTGTTGTGGTTTTCGTGCTGCTGTGTCCTCCGAGTCGATGTCGCTGTTGTGGCACGACACAGCCCAGTGTAGGCTGCTGGTGCCATTCCTGCTGTGGGCGTGTGATGTACACTGGTTGCAACTCCCCGGCTGCAAGGTTGAGTGGCGGTTTTGGTACGGTGCCCCGACAGCGGCGACATTGCCGAAACTACTCGAAAATAGACAAGACGCTAGCCATGTTTATGTAATGGAGGCTGCTGATTGGCCGAGGCGGACTTAAAATTTGTCCCACCGCCTTTGTGCTTGCCGACGTTGTGTTGTACATTTTAAATCGAATGTTTCGTGGCCGGCATGTTCGTAATAGTTGACCTCTCCTCTTTTTATTCCCGCGTGTGTGTTGTTCTCAGAAAACGTACCTGTGCGAGTCCACGACCAGTGCCAGACATCAGAGGTATGTATGAAACGGGTGGAAATAGGAGAGTTTGCGTGACAAGGGATGAAGTTTAATATCATGTTAAATACCGCCACCCACTGCTGTGGTGTATCTCCACGCACGCCCGTGATTTCGTGCAAACTAAACCGGGTACCGTGCAATACGGTACAGATGTTCACGCTTGCGACCGGGCGTGCCATTCTTTTTCTTCCACCTCGTAACCGTCGCTCGAAGGTGTTACAGTCTGCATATGGTCTTCCCGTTGTAGACTGCAGAGCTCCGATCCCGGTCACACACAAAATCCCTCTGCATGCCTCCACTTGCTACGGCGCCCAACGGATTCAGAATTTTCTTGCTTGGGTCCCGTTGCAGGTGCTCGGGTCGAAACGATGCGACTGTCGCGAGCAGCTAGACATGTCGCTGCGGTACATCCAGGAGCACGGGGGTGGCGTTGTGATCTACCTCGCGCAGGAGGGCCGCGGAATTGGGCTTGCGAACAAGGTCGCTGCGTACGCGCTCCAGGTGTGAGCTACGTGCTCTGCCATCCTTTCGTAGCGCCGGATTCGTGAAGCCCTGCCTGTCTCACCTTACTGCCTTGACACCAAGATCTCACGTAGACTATTGCTGTGCTGCGAAGGGTGCGCTTTACTGCTGTGTAGGAACACCAATGTCCGGGACCGAATATGAGATGCCCTAGATTGACCGTGGGGTAGCCGGAAGGGCAAGCTGGCGATTGATGTCGTGTGTACTTTTTTCCCTCTCTCAAACTATGGTCACTCCCAGCTCTTTACCCACGGCACATCATTTTTTCTCTTGCTGATGGTCACCAATCATGGGTCACGAGTGGAACGCCGTGCTTTCTTCTCGACAGGATGATGGGCTGGACACTGTAGAAGCAAATCGACAGCTCGGCTTTGAAGACGACGAACGCTCGTACGAGTGCGTCGAATTCATCCTTGGAGACATGGACATAAAAGTGAGCTGACGGTTGCTAAGCCCTGACTTATTCGTGCAATGCTGTATAGATCAAGTCTCGCGTGCTCACCTGGAGTATGTTGCTCGAGTGGTGTCAAGCAACTCGTTTGGGTTTGACATAAGACAACCCAAGTTTGCCACGAGCAGGCGGAAAGTCGCCTTGAAGACTGAGGTTTGAGGGTCCCCTCTGTACGCGTGTTGCTTTCCCTTTCTTGTGTTGATCGACCCCCGATTTTTGACATGGATCGCCTGTCGAACGGTCGAAATTACCGAATAAGCTTTTCTTTCAGGATTGAAGCTTTTCGTTCGCAGCCTGTTGAAGATATTTGCAAGGATAATTGTCCCGTGGTGTTGGTTTTTCTGTACCTCACCCGTCGACCGTCGAGCGTTAACGAAAGTCTCACTTATATTAAAGATCAGAGCCTCCGTCCGCTATATCACCAAAACATCGCTAGGTACGCTTCTGTAAACTGCAAAATTCAAGGGTGCTATCGGTTTCCAACCTGACACCGCCGTTGAATCGATTAGTCGCACAAATCATCGCAGGCTCTTGGTGTCTCTCTCTGAGATCCATCCAGACTGACTGACTTATTTGCTGTCGTTGAGCACGTCCTCAATCAGGCATTCCTTACCTGCTGTCCGGCTCTTGTACATGTCTCCCACCCGCTTTCTTTATCGTGCCGTGTCGTTTCACCCCCTCAAGAGTGTTCAACTCATCACCAACAACCCTTTCAAGATCGGTTGGCTGAGGGCCATGGGGGTCAAGGTGGAGGGGCGCATTCCCATCGAGGTGCCCGCCAATGAGCACAACCACGGTTACCTCGAAGCGAAGGCTAGCCGCATGAGCCACCTCATTAATAGTTTATAGGAAGGGTTTCTCTCGTGGCTACGCCTCCTTTGGAGGCAGTACGCACCGATTGGTGACCGGTGTTGTTCGTAGGTGTGGTTATAGAGCGTTGAGAGGACAACGTTGCGGTAATAGGGTTGTACTTTGCGGGCAAGGTAGGGAGGGTGCAAATTACAGTGTGTAACTCGAACGTTCTTCATGACCCATGCGGAGGAAGTTTGGATGTCAGTGTGATCGAGGTCGACGGTGGCGGGAAATGTGCAGATAGTACCATATTTGTTGCGTGTGGATTCTCCCGTCAGTTTGCCCCATGTAGTTGAGGAGCGATAGGAGCACCATACCGTTTTCCGTGCCACGGGGTGCTAGTATTTTTCAGGCCATGTGTTGAGGAAGAGACAACTGTGAGAGTGTTGCTGAGGATGACGCCAAGTGTTGGAGTCGGTGGTGTGGTTGGTGTCCAACGATAATACACAGCATAGACTTTAATGAACCGGCGTCAGACTTTTTGTATCGACTACAGAGGACAAAAGGCGTACGAATGGATGGCCTTCTTTGCCCAAGAAAGTCTTGAATAACCCCGAACAAAGCTGCGAATGCTTGACTGTAGGTTAAGGAGGCTTGCAAGATGCGGGGACAAGCCTTGGGAGACAAGTGTAACGCCGCAGTCGTTCAACGTCTTAACTCCGTGACAGCAGCGATGCCGGGCTCATGATCGACTTGCTACTCTTTCAAGCGACTCGTACTCTGTTTCGCTGATGGTGCGGTGCCCCCCGAAGCAACTGGGAAAGCCATTTCCTCCCAATATTTGGTTGCCGCTATTTTGTACGTGCAGAAATGCCGACCAAAACGCGAGCTTGCCATTCGCTACCCACCGCTTTGCAATGGCTAGCATTATCGTCGCCATCACGTTCATCGGCATGCAAACAACGACAGCGGAACACCTACGGAGCGGCGGTACACAGCTGTTTAGAGGAATGCCGTACATTCGCCAAACTATTAATAGTAAACCAGAATAGAACGTTGTGTTACGAACGAGTAGAGCGAACTCAACGCAAAATTTAGTTCACGGGCGACTTGCCCAAGTTAAAAACTGTGTGACACTCACCTCACGCCTCGCATCAAACTGTAAACACACGTTTGCAGCAAACCGTCAACGCTCTGTACATCAGGCCGACTCCTTGCCCCCCTTATTTCCGCAAGAATTGCCACAAAACAACAAAACTTGACTCCCTGCTACAATATTCAGCACGATTTGAAACAGAATAACATTAATCCTTTCAAGAACATCCCCCGACCAGCATCGTACGTAAGGTACGAGCGCGACCAACTCATCTAGCCGTCCCCCCTACGCGCCCGTGCCAAGTATCTCATCCTGTCCTCCCTAAACTTTACATGTCCCACGAGTCGGTACTCTCCGCAGGGGGCGCCTTCACACTCTTCGCTCCGCGTCCCCTAACCCCTCCCTTCGAACCCGCGCTTTTTCGCGCTGATCCGGCGTCCGCGATCTTTGGCTTTGGCCGACGGATCCCCAGCGCGCCCAAGATCAATCTCGAACCGCTCGAGGCGTCGGCAGGGGGTCGACCGGGGCGAGCGAGCTCGACTGCGGCAGTAGTAGTAGTTCGTATTTCGTAGGTTTGCCGGCCGAGAAGCAAAGTCGTTGGAGGCATGGGGGGAGGGAGGGCGGGGTCAATGGAAATCATAAGGGCCATCAGGCTTGAAGTTCTAATTAGTTTCGATCAACCATGGGCACCCAAGCCGGAGTGCTTGTTCCTTGCCAAGACCGAGTCTCGTGGCGTTCGGATTTAACGTCCGACTTAGGATTCTTCGAAAGGAACGCACCACCTCCAAGACCTTATGGGTCGGATTCTCGTGGGAATGCCAAAAACAATAACGGCGTTCCATCTAGGACGAATTTGTCAAGGTTTGCAATCAAAATCTCACAAATCTGTAAGGTTTTTGCAGCGATGTGTTGAAACACCAACACCATCTTGAAGGCATTTTGCTTGCGGCGGCCTCTCTGCTACGGAAACGTCTATGGTCCGTTCGGGCAAATATTCACAATCTTGTTTTTCGCGATATCTTTCGAAAAAAAACGATTTGGAAAATGAAACAACTTTGGGCGCGACCGCGGCGTCGAGCTTCGTCGATATCCGATGAGTTTTTGGTGATTGGGGGAAATGCGACATTTTTGACCAAAATGACCCACNTTTGGAAAGTGAAACAACTTTGGGCGTGACCGCGGCGTCGAGCTTCGTCGATATCCGATGAGTTTTTGGTGATTGGGTGAAATGCGACATTTTTGACCAAAATGACCCACGGAGCCCCCACCCCCACCCCCTCATGACCCCACGGAGCCCCAAAAGTACACCACGACCCCCCCTCAACCCCTCCCTTCTACACGTATATGCCTTCAGAACATCAGTTAAACCGTTGTCAATCCATATTTACATTATTTACACGTTACATATGTACATACATACATACAATACCGCCGTTTACTTTCTACTCAACCCCTGGCTGGTGAAGGTGCTGCAAACAAAGCATGCAGCAATCACATCCGTTCTCTCTAAGCAAGTCCGATACCAAGAGAGACAGCTATAGCGTTGAGTTGGTGACCATGACGAACGCCTCTACCGCGCCTAAACGCGAGAAACCAACACTACAACACACCGCGACATATAGATACGTACCCTCCCCACTCACGCCTGAGCGTGCCCGCCCAACCATTTCCTCAAAAAATTCATCGTGTTGCGCAAAATCCACAGCCGTAGCTGCTCCTTCCGGGAGGCTCTCTTGCTCGTCCACGTGTTGAAGGCTTCCCTGGTCGCTGCCATCGACTTCTTGCGCACTTCCTGCGCAGCCGCAAGCGCCTTCGCCTCGGCTGCCTTCTTCTGCTCCGGCGTCTTCCCCGCCCCCCTCGCCTGAATCACGGCATCTCCCCTGGCGGTGGCTTCTCGGTGCTTCCCCCACTCCTTGAGATCGCGGTACTCGAGGTAGTCCTCCAGGCCCTCGTCGTAGGCTTCGATGTACAGCCACGTCACCCTGCTCCATGCGCGGATAAACCGTGCGGGTACGCCGCTCAACGCGCCGGGCAAGACCTGGAGCATGTGGCGAAGGGAATACTCGCAGTGGAGGCGGAGGAGGTGCTTGATGTACCCCCAGTATCGCTCGATTGCGTTGAGCTCTGGGTGGTACTTCGGCAAGAAGATGCACAGGTGCCCGTGTGCCTTGAAGAGCTTCTCAACCATGTTGAGCTCCTCCCTGAACGCCTTGAGCTCAGACAGAACGCGCACGACGCAGCAGCGACGCCTCTTGCCTGCTTCACCAGCTGCCCCGCTCCCACCCGAGTCCCCGTCCTCTCCGCCGTCCTCCTCTCCCTGCCCCGTGTTGTCCACCACCTGCTGCCGCCCCTCTCCACCGCGGTTGAAGGCGGTAATGGCTTGCCTTGTTGCCGCCTTTTCCGCCCTGCACGCGCTGCACTCGTGAACGCGTAGGGTTGGCTCGCCTTCCCACAGCCCCATCTCCATGAGCAGCTGCTTTCCTCCTTTCGGCAGGCCGATGAGAACGGCGGTGGGGCCAGTCGCCTTGACCTCGTCGCCCTTCTTGAACTTCCCGAGGTTCTTGCCGTTCTTCTTGGATTTCTTCACCGGCAACCCCTTCTCCTCCGCCTCCTCTGCCGCTTTCTTTTCCGCCTCGAGCTCCTCCTCCGTTTTCGGGGCAAACACGTTCGTGGTAAAACGGAGCTTGTCGCCGACCCTGAAGGTGGTGTGCACGGGGTTCCCCTCGTCGTCCTCGAAATTGCGAAGAGCGCCCTGCGCTCCCCCTGGCCTCAGGGCAACGTGCTCACCCACCAATGCGCCGGCGCCGAACGCCGAGTGCCCGGTAGAGTTGTCGAAGACCATGACCAGCTGCCGGTGTGGCTCGCTTGTCAGCTCGTGGATGGCGATGAGCCCCGGAATTTGCTCCAACATCCGTGCGCAGTTCCAGTACCCGTCTTGGTGTTGCCCTACAGTCATGATGACCGCCGCCGTGGAAGGGTCGTTCTTCGTTTTCTTCACCTGGCAGGCGCCGGGAATCCCTTTCAGCAGCTCGACGGCATCCTGCACGAGCTTCACGGCATGGCCGTCCTTCCCCTCGCCCTCTTTCCTGCCGAAGTAGATCCCGGAACGCTCGTAGCGTCCGGGAAACACCCGATGCGTCGGCGCCTCCCCGTCCTTGGGAGCCGGCCGCGCGACCTCAACCGGGTTCTCCTTATCTTCGACCACGTTCATGTCTTCCTGCATCATGCCCCAGGCCTCCTTCCCTATCGCTGCGACCCCTCTATCCACCCCAATGATGTCAGAGATGTGCGCGGCGCGTCCTTCCCCCTTCTTCTTGATGGCGGCGCCCTTCAACACCGACACCCACTGGTTGCTGCCGTCGTCGTTCTCCTTCGCCGTGGTCTCGTCGTGAAAGTAGAGGGCGAGGACCTCGTGGTCGGGCACCAAGCAGAAATCCCCTCGCCCGTCCCGCCCCAGCAGGTCACGCGGGTTGAAAGGGACCCGCGAAGAGCTGTCAAACGGCTTGCGTTTGCAGTCGCGGCACTCGCACCGCAGTGAGACGTTGAGAGCGTTCGGTTTTATCCGCACGCAGTCCCCGCAGGGACGCTCGCCGTCGTGGACGTGCACGTGTTTGTACTCCGTCTCTCCATCCACGATCCGCCGGGCTGGCCAGAAAAGCGCTTCCTCCTTCTTCTTCTTCGCCACGTACAAGTCGCGCACTTGAAGATCGGGCACCAAGCTGTAGTCCCCCTTGCCATCGCGCATCACCAAGTCGCTCTTGTCCACCGGTACACGCGTGCAGCCACGTTCCCCCCCCTCGGCCCGAAGTTCGCCGTGAACTAGCACGTGCTTGACGTCCTCCTTGCCGTCCGCCGTGCTTCGAACTGCTGGCCAGAACAGCGGGTCCGAACCGGTTGCCCATCCCTCAACGACGTCGTCGTCGTCGCCTCCCCCAGTAGATGCGCCCCCCCCTTCGGGCGCGTCGCGTACTCTCGCCATCGTCACAGTTTTTACCTGGACGGGGCTGTCAACACACACGGGGAAAAAAGACAAAAAAAAATGTTGGTACGTGTGTCGCGGTTGTCGAACGAGACGATCGAGACAAAGCTACCATGTACTTCAAGAACACCGCTATTTGCTTGGTGGTCCCGGCGGGGGGAACACTGCTGCTGTTTCCTTTTTCATCGCTCTGCCGGGGGAACAAAAAAAATGGACGAGAGGGGGAAGTTTTTTTTTTTCAACGATCCTCCCGGGGTCCAAGCTTTTGATTACTGGCCGGTCGATTTTTGGGGGTCGGGGGATCACAAGGGAGACTACGTTTATCCTGTACAGCAGTGCGGTGAAAGAAGCACGCCACGATTATAGTTTTCCGGTGATTTTCATCACCAGCAACCACGTACAGGAACGTGCCAACCCACCAAGAGAAAAAAAAAAGTACCAGGTAGCGGCGCGGTATCAAGCTCAACTCTGGCAGTCTGGTTTGGTCGTGCAAGGCACTGAACGACGCTAGAGGACAAAAAACAACAAACAGCTTGTCTCCGCCTGCCCTTGAACGACTATTTGCCGCAAGTAGGAGCCTGCCCCGGGCCAGTCTCTCCGCGCCACTCACATGGACATCATCTTTCGCAGGATGAGCATCTTCGCCACGTACTCCCGCCGGGCCTCGACGACATCCGGGCGGTTGTGGCCATCGACGTAGACGCACTTCCCGCTCTTCTTCCACCTGAAGCCGAGTCTGCAGATCCAGCTGTGCGCCGTTGTCCGAGAGATGCCTCCTCCGCCGGAAAACACTTCTTTCAGAAGAACAGTGTTCACCCACCTATTTTGCAGTGGAGAGGAAAGCGGTAACAGAAGAGAGTTGGAGAAATTAGTCCACATGTATCCACAACACACGGGCGCACACAAGACGAACACAAAACCAACGCCGTTCAACCCAACAGGAACACTAACCGCGCGCTCTCTCATTTTCACGTCCGTCCCCTTACCTCTGAAAGTCCGAGACACGAAACCGCGGATCCGTTTTCTTCCGGCGGTAAAGCCGCCGGTCGATTTCCTCCCGGCAACGCTCGGCGATGTCCTCATGGTCGATGAAGGAGTCCGCCTGGCTTATCTCGTAAAGTCGTTTTCTGATGAGAAATTTTCCGTCTTGGCAGAACTCCTTTACCCACTTGCGCACCGTCTGCGCTGTGGTTTTCACCACATCTCCGACGTAGCGGCTGTGCCGCATCTTGTTGACACCTTCCTCAATCCTGAAGGCAACGACGTCAACATGGGAACGATGAGTGCTTCACACAAGAATATTCTTCAAGCCTTCGGCGTTACGACTCTGAAGAGAGCATGGCAGAAATACACAACGTACCCCGTGCGCCCGGTCACACATAGGAAGAGGGTCCAAAAATGCAACAAACAGATAATCACCAAACGTAACAGCTACACATGCTACTCGGCAACCACTTCGCCAGGGAACATTGTATGTATGTACAGAGCACGCCACGAACCAGAGGGCAAGGGCGATCTCAAAGAGCAGAAATGCAGCAGTGCGAGCAGCAAGCACACGGCGCTTCTTGGGCGTTTCCACTTACTCGAGGACAGCGTACGCCCGAATCGCCAAGGCGGTACGCATGATGGACGGGAGACGAGATTCCGTCAGCATTTCCGTCGGGTCCTCCACAATACCGCTGTAGCTGTTGGACTGCTCCGCCTGTACGGAGGTGTGCACAGAAATTGAAATTCAAGCAATCAAAACCGGGAAGGCGTCAGATTGAGGGACATGGTTGCATTCAACAGTTGCAAATTATTATTGACAGACAAGCAGGAATGGTTTCGGCAGTGGCACTAGCTCCACAACAAATCCAGGATACAGGAAACAGCAGCCACGAGGGAAGCAGTATGCTAGCAGCAAACTAATCAACGGCAACAACACTACCACGCAACACTCTGAAATACATTGCATACTTATTCACCTTGTCGATAGCGTCCACCACTTTCTGGTAGATGTCCAAGAGCTCCTTCTCTCGCGGCGTGTTCTCCCGCCTTCTCTGCGCTTTGAGTGCTCGCTCTCGCGTTCGCTCTCGCGCTCGCTCTCGCGCTTCTCGCTCTCGCGCTCGTTGTTCCGGTGTCTTCTTCCTCTCCTCGCGCCTTCTGTGCTTCAATCGTTTTTTGTTCAACCCCGCAAACCTCCCCTTGGCTCCATCCCCCGACGCCACCCGTGTTCCTCGCCCAGGCCCACTGCATCGGCCGCGTGCCCCGTCTCGTGCGCGGGCGGGGTCGGCGTACAGCCCGTCGAAAAGGTTCGTCCTCGAACTTTTTCGGACGGTCTCACCACTTGTACCGCTAGAGGCTGCGTGCCCGGCTCCTCCCACAGCTGCTGTTTCGCCGGTGTCTCCCACAGCTTCTGCTTCGCCGGTGTCCTGAGGCTGAACATCATCATCAGCCTTGTCGCCGCTCTCTCCGTCAAGTTCGCCGGGGCCGCGAGAGCGGTCGCGGCTTGCGTCTAGTGCGTCGAGAAAACTGTCCTCGCCGCTGGAATAAAGAAGCTCTGCAGCTCTAGCCTGGTCATCCTCACCAAACCAATCTTCCAGCGGAACACCAACACCCGAACATACCAGCATGTCGGTCTCGCTCTCGCTGCTGTCGCCACGGCTGGTGCGGTCATGTTCTTCTTGCGGGCTGCAGATCTTCTCGGCATCATGATCACTGCTGTCCGCACCAACATCTCCCACCTCAACATCCATCTCCACCGCACCTTCAGTCTCCATAATTTGAGGCGAACCATGCTGCCCTTCCTGCTGCTGAGCTGGGGGCTTCAGCCATGCTGCCAAGCTCCCCGCCATCCCGGCGTCCTCCTTGCTCCACCGCGCTCGCCTGTGGCGATGCTGCGTCGACCGGTGGAGAGGTTGCACCGCGTTTTTTCGCGCAGGCGGAGCGACTTCGGGCGCCACCGCCATTGCTGTGCGAGCTGCTGCAGACACCGCAGCGCTCGCTGCAGAGCGAACCGCAGAACCGAACGGCAGTTTCGCCTGCCCGCGACCTGGCTCGCCACCCGCATCCTCATCGCGCCAGTCGTCGTCGTGGTCGTTGGTGTGCATGGGAGAAATATTGGCGCCTTCATGGTCGGAAGAGGGAGGAGAGTCGTTGCCTACAGCAGGGTCCGCAGGGGGCGAAGGGGCCTTCCGAATCGTGCCGTCGGCGTTCCTTGGCAGCTTGCGCTTACCCTTTGGGCGACCCATGTGCCCGGAGCACGTGTGCGTGTTTCGTTGCGTGCGTAAAGGGTGTGTGTGTGTGTGTCCTCTGGTGTGTGTGTGGCGGAAAAAAATTCCCCGAGGGCGTGTGAAACCACCCGAAATATCTCCGAAACCCGAGTTTTTTTTTGAAATCGGAAAAAAATCATCGGTGGGAAATCACGAGAGGAATCGATTGCAGCCATTTATTGTTGAATCGTACGGTTGGATTGTCCCCAAGAAACTAAGCGAAATACCATCCAATATCCGTTTTTTTGCCCATAACTCCGTTATTTTTTGTCAAATTGGAAATCGGAAAAAAATCATCGGTGGCAAATCACGAGAGCTGTCCAAAATCCGGTCTCAGATTTTGTGTCTGCAAAAAACACCGCCCTCCAGAAAGTAAGCAAGATTTCTTGAATATCTGAACATATCGAGCGAAGGACGAAAAAAAAAAAATCTCCGTACGAAGATGCGCCTTGAAACGTCGATTTACGAGGTATTTTCAGATTTCGGAATAAGTACCCCCACCCCGAGAAAAGTGCACCTTTGTGCAGGGGAAATATTGTGAATTTTTCCGGAAACGGACCATACAATGCATCTCCTTCATAGCCGTACTCAATCCTCAGTAGCACGCTCCTTGAGTATCATCCGCGTTATCGGTATCTGATGTGTTGGTTGGAATGTAACGCATGCGTAGGAAATACTGTACGTGTGGCTTATCTCGACGTTCGGTGGTCAGCCTCGCTCTTTGCCATCTCTCTGGATTGTCTGGGTGTCTAAGCTATCCTTGCCTTCTCCTGGATACCACCGGCTTACAGCCTGGACTACAACCATCAATCTTGTTTAGCGAAGCCTACGAGCCCATGTGTTCGAATGTGTGACGCCTGCAAAACAACGCGTGTTTGTCCGTCGCGAATAACATGCTTGTGTTCTGTTTCTGGCATACGGGCGATTCACATGAGAGGAGGAAACTCCATGGGATTCCCACCAAAATTCTGGAAACCCGAACACCATCTGAATTGGCCTTTACCTCGTCTGTAGCCCGTCCTCTTCTCCAACCGCGCCAGTGATAGGAGCTCCACGAGAAGCACCGAATCGCGGTTGTTCCTCGCGGACACTGCCTGTCGCGCTAACGCCGGAGTAGCAAATGTTACCAACGCCTCATCCGGGCGAGGCCACCTGCAGAGAAAGGTCCCGAGTGCGAGACAAGAAACCAAAAACAAAATCGTGATCGGGGAAAAGGGGGGGCAAGGTGGAAAGATGACTTCAAAACGTTGAGCCTGTTCGGGACAACTTCCCGTTTGGGGACTCAACGGACAGAAATCCTCATTTTGCTCATGCAACTAGGCCATGCGGAACACTGCGAAGGACATTCATCGACTTCATCTACCGTATAAGAAATATCTTCGTGAAGACGTGTAGATGGTCCAATTTATCAGGCGATGGAACCATTGAGTCCGCGGACCATGACGAACTCACGGACACGCACACGTTCAAAGGTTTGGTGCGACCGAAGAGCCACTCACACGACGAGGCCGCCTAGGGAGACGAGGGACTGCAGCATCGAGTCGCGCTGGCCGGGAGGCAACGCCACCGGAAAGTTGGACACCACGGCCGTACATGCCTCCACCTGCTCTCGACTCATTTCCTCTGCGCAAGGGGCAACAGGGGGAGTAATTACGACGAACGTAGAAAGTAGACCAGATTCAGGTGGAGATCGCTGAACGCTTTTGCGATGGATGAAACATGATGCGTGCAAGCGTTTTTCGTGTTCTTGTGTATCCTAGCGGCTATGGACGCCAGGGTCTACACGTCAACCTATGCACATCTTTCGGATCTTCGTACGTGGTATGACACTGCCCTATCTCCTCGGACTTGTGGAATGAAGTGCGTTGGTCTGCCAGAGCTGATGCAGCTAGGATAGGGGTGGCGAGCGGCGAGATGTGTGCGTGACACCGTGTTGGCGCGGCTCCTTACCGTGCACACTACAAGCGGAGGATCGATCATTGCGCGCGTGTCCCGAACACGCAACGTACCGGAGTACTCTGAGATGTTGGTGCCGTACGCCGACATGCCGCCGCTGACCACGTGGGCCACGCGTGCAGGCGCGGGGCGACTGGCGGGGCTCGCATCCCTGTCCGACGGCCGCTCCCTCTGGCTAACACGAACAGGCGCTCGAGATGTCCACAAGGGACCCATCCCGTCCCCAGCAGCAGCGCCACCGCTGCTGCCGGAATCTGCGGCTGCCGCTAACTCTGCGTCGAGGGCCTTCCGCCGGCCCGGCGGTACGTATCTGGCTGCTGGCGGCTTGAATGCCGGTAGCTCTTGATCCTCGTTCTTGTCCCCGGTGACGTTTTCCTCGACTCTCTTGCTGTCGCTGGCAGGGGGAGGCTCAACGATCTTCTCTCTGGGATCCGAAGCGGTGGGGGCATTTTCCTCATCCCGGTGTTCTTCGCTGGTCTGGTCGAGAGCCGATGTTGCCGTAGGATCCGTGGAGGCACCGTCAGTCCTACTGCTGCCCCCCCTGTTTTTGGCTGGAGAAGGAGGACAGGACGCCTGACTCTCCAGAGGGGGTGCCGCAGTGGCCTTCGAACCGGTTTTATCCCCGTGGGCGTAGCACAACGACGGCGACGTTGTAGTTGCCGTGCTCCGGTGCTCGGATGCACCCTCTTGTTGGTCTGCTGGAGCTGGTCCGTCGGCGGCGAAAACAACACTAGGCTTTTCTTTCAGCGCCGGACGGCTTCCCTTCCCCCCGTTCGATTCACCGTCTCTTGACTTCGACGACGTTGATTTGTTGGTGTCTTCCGCACGGGGGCAAGAGGAGTGTTTTTCGTTGCCGCTGCTGCTGCTTGCAGGAACGGAGGAGGCGGAGGATGCCCCGCCACTTCGCCGGCCAGGCGGCACGTACTGCGCCCACGCTTGCCTGGGTCTCCTCCTCCTTTCGGCAACGGGAGGCGCGGTATGGTTCACGTCCTGCGGAGTTGGTGTGGGCTGGTCGGAAACTTGATCCCTTGTGCTGTCGTCCCGGTCTGCTGGCGGTAGGAGGCGTACCTCGTCTGGCCTCGTCTGGCCTCCTGCTGATGCTGGTGCAGCTGCACGCGGTGCCGCTTTTGTCGCCAGGTTGGTGCTGCTCGATGCCTCTACCGCCGGTAGAGTCGTACCATTGATCACTTCTGCTTGTTGGCCGTCTGCGGTGTCGTCATCTGCAGCCCTTCCCTGTTGGCGTGGCTGTCTCGTAGCTGCTGTTGTGTCGTGCCCTTGTCGAGTGTATCCGTCCGCACTTTGTCCATGCGCGGATGATGCTCTCGCGGCTGGAGGGACATAGGGTACTCGCGCAGCTCTGGACGATCGGAGACTCATAGCGCCGTTGCTGTCTCTACCGCAGAGAACAGGCTACCGCAGTAGAAGGGTGGAGCGTATGTGACAAACGAGAGCTGCTGTGCTGCAACACTTGCAGCCAGCACGACACAAGACACATCAAGCGGCCCAGCGGCACGACAGAGTAAATACTGCAGCATGAAGGGTACTTACTCTATCTTCCACGCCTTCCATCACTACTTTCGAAAACCTCTTCACCAGCAAAAGCAAGAAGAGGGCTGCACGCGCTGTATTACTTTACCACAGACAAGAGCGGAAAGTAGGACGCTTTGACATAGTCTAGCGTTTGAAGCACGGAAAGGCACACGCGTTCCAATCTTCCGGCGAAAGCCGGCCCCGACGACCAACGAGCAGGAGCAGCGGGATTCACTGTTGAGACGCAAGGACAACGCCGGGCACCACTGCTATTGACGTACAACAAGCTTGTTCAGAGTGTTTAGAAGTTAGAGCAGTTCGGAGAAAGTGAGCTTGACAGCCGACACAGCGGGAAGATGACTCTGCTGAGACGGGCGGTGCGGCAGGTATAGCTACAGCCGAGAAGGCGTCCAGTAGCGTGGATTTCTCGATAGAGGGAATTGAATGGCGACGTACAAGGCGTGTAGATGACTAGCGTGTGCGAGAGAAGAATTTGATGTGTATGATGTTCGATCCTCTTGTTGATGCTGGAGAGACAGCAGCAGTGACACTTGTACACGGCACGCGCCCGCAAGCAATGCCCGCGCTCCCACCCTCGTCGTCAAAGCTCCCGCCCGTCTCGCGTGTTTTCTGTTTCTCCACCTTTCAGCCAGCAGCATTATCTGTCGCATACAGCAACAACGCCCAGAGGGTCAGCAGCAGCAGCAGCAGCAGCAGCAGTGCTATACTGCAACTTCGACAGCACTCAACATCAACAACCAAGGCTCAGCGTCCCGGCGCCGGCAGGCCGACATGTCCCACTTGCCACGTTGTATTGGAGACTCGCAGGGACCTGCAGGGAATGTTCGTTACGCGCTGCCCCAAATGTTCCCCGGCGAAGTGGACGCCTCGGAACATCGAGGGCGCTAGCGTGAGTTGGGTGTACAAAATCTGTATTTTCTTCTCCAAAACCATCTCTCCAAGCTCATCTCTCCCCCTGTCGAGCCTGGTCACGCCGCGTTGGCGTGTTTTCTCTCGTTGTGACGCACACCCACACCCGCCGCTTGCACGTGTTGGATCGAGCTATCAGGAAAAAGTCGTGTGTCGACCTTGGCGTGGTGATTGACTGATTCGTGCATGTTTGTTTTTGACAGCATTCAAGTCATTGAGTGACGCCGAGTTGTTTCGTATTTGCGTTTGGTAGCAGCTGTCGTCCACTTCAGTTGTCATGATTGCGGCCAAATCCTACTATCTTGTCCTCAAAAGTCGATCTATCAGTTCCCCGAGCCTGGGTCGGACCTACTTGAAGATAGCGGGATCAAGAAGCACAGCGCTTTTGACGACGTCTTTAACCAACGGCATCTTTGCGTGATACACGACTCTTACAAGCCAGTTTTGAAAGGAGGGATGTGTGCCCGTGTATCTTGACGATGGGACGCCATTTGAGCTGACCAGTAAGCACACAGCGCTGGTCGTGTTTTGACGTTTTGATGAAGAAGGCACTGTGCCTGACGCGGGCGGACTTATATTCCTTCCAGTTCTGACCGAATATTCATACGAAAACATGCGTGATATCCGTACGTTCAGAGAACGTTAATGGATTCAAAGCCATTATGTACACACCGGGAGCGTGTCTTCGCCCACCTGCCGCCAACGTTGGCATCGTGGAGAGTATATCTATTTTTTGAGATTACATCGTTTTTTGATATTATCCCTTTCTGAGATTCGTGGCATCCCCCAATCCCACCACCCCTCCTCCGAATTGTAACGCAGGATACGAGCTCCACGTAGCACATCAAATCACCCTCCGTTTTACTGTTTTATCGCCCCAATAGGTATCACCCCGGGCTTCATCCTCCAGCATAGGTCCGGGAGCAAGCCACCCGGGCATCGGACAGGTGTTTCCGGACTCGCACCGCCGGTCCGGCCCGCCCCCGCCTCCACGTTCCCCGCCGCTCACCCCTCCGAACCCGCACACGCCCCACGGTAGCCTGGAGCGAGAGCTGCAGGACGGTATCTCGCAGAACTTCAAGCTCAGCTCGGACTCGTCTCAGCAAGCGCGGCGGGGGGGCGCCGCAGCCGGGGGTCGGACGAGCTGGTCCGCGGGGCGGGGGGGTGCGAGCGGGGTGCGAGACGCCTGGAATGGTCGGGTTGGTGCTGATGGTAGTCGTGGCGGTTTCGCGAGCCCGTTCGCGGGCGATGGGAGTTCTGGACAGCAATATCCGGGGGCGTTTTCTAAGGGGGAGATAGGGGGAGGGGCGCGGCGGGGAGAATTCCCGCCCGTGGATGCTGTGGGAGACGGGGGCGACGGCGGCGGCAGCGGGGGTGCCGGAACCGGGCCGGACAGACGAAGGGCGGCGGATCTGTTACCCAAGGAAATTTACGAGAAGCTTTCGGAGCACGTGATCGGACAGGTGAGCGGTCTTCCAGGGTACCGCAGAAGGTTGTGGTGCGGTGTGTTTTGGAGGTTGCCGTGTTATGTCCCTGCGTCGAGGAAGCACGTTGGGAAACTGCTGATGTCGTGTGCGTGGACAGATATCGCCTAAAGGGGCGGGGGTACGCGGAGGAGACCTGCAAATGGGTGGTGGTGGTATGGTGCAGGTGGTCCTCGTCGAGCGGTGCCCAACGGCCGGTTTGATTTCGCGCCCACGCTGTTAAATCTCCTTTGAAGTTCAGAACTCGATGAAATGGAAGGTGGTCTGTTGTAGTTTACATGCTCTCCCGAGTGCCCTTGCTCCATCTGTAGCATGCAAAGGCTCCGAGTGTTTGCATCTTTATCTTTGGATACCTAGATGATGAGAGAATGCTTGACCTTGTGGGCGCGATTTGTTGTTGACTGACCGTTGAAAGATGTGATGATCCGATCATGAAGTGCCCCTTTAACACCGCCTTTGTCAAGACTACTGTTGCGTTGGCAGCTACAGGCAACCTGTTCGTGTTTCGCGTTGTAGTAGTTCTGAAAAGAGCTCTTCCTGAGATGGGCTGGTTGTTTCGGGTTTGATTCTAGTCCGACGGATATTCTGTCCGCGTTAACCCGTTGCCTCAATCCGTTTCCCACCCGTTGCCTCTTTGGGCCGTGCAGCACAACGTGAAGCGCGCCTTAGCTGTGGGGATGCACAACCACTTCAAGCGAATCTCCGTGTGCCCGCCGACGGAGCAGCCGGGGCCCCACAGAGTGCAACACGCACCACCACCTGAGGTACCTCTCCCTCCCCCCTGCTTGCACATGTAGATAGCAGCACTTTGGAGTTGTTGAAGTATGTACATATAAGATTTGGTCACTTTTCATGCTTCGGCGTTTCTTTCTCTCGCGGCAGCGAGTCTTTTATCGTGGTTTCTTCTCAGGGGCACGCAGGAGGCTCGTCGGCACATCAACGCCCGTGCCCGGAGCTCGGTGGACCTCCGTGGCGCGTGTGGTTTACGGCCAAAGTTGCGAAAACTGGCTCAAAACCCCGGGGACGCGTTTCGCGCTGACAAAGCCTGGCGAACCAGTTCTGAAACCTATCAAACCCATCAAAAAGGACGGTTTGAAATATTTGCCTCTTGCTTCTCCACTTTCATTCGTTCATCTATTCATTCATTCATTCGATTATTCATGGCTGGGACTCTTCTGTCGTCGCATTGTCCAACAGCAGTACCTACGTTTACAACACTTCGCAGCGGCTCAAGTGTAGACAAGTCTGAGAGCATGCATCCAGCCGCAGTGTTGAACATGACCCATTTGTGGTGTTGTTTCGGCTTCAAATTCGGTTCACATCGGAAATCTGCCATCTTCAATCAAAGACATCATGGAGGTCTGAGTTTTCGCTGCCAAAACATTGTCCGCTCGAGCTGGCTCCAATGTAGAATAACAACGTGCGCGATGTTTTGTGTGGAAGTACAAGCGTTGTAAGACACACAGTCCCTCTTCGGGCAATGCGCATGTGGTGTTGCGTCACCCGAGGGAGGGTAGACACCCACGTACCCAAGGGAGACCTTGTTGTTTATTTTAGTCTAGAAGATGGACAAGTACGTTCAAACAATTGGTGTGGTAGCTGCCTGATCGGCCCATCCGTTTTATCCTCAATTGCTGGATGACATGCTCGTGTCACAGGGATACCCTACTGACATTCTTCATGTCGGTCTTGTAGGGGGGTGGGGGTTTAAGGTCTCAGCGCTNCCCCCCCCCCCCCCTCTCCCAGCGGCTCGCGTAGTATTTGGCTCGGAAGTATTGACGTTATGGTACTGCTTTTGCGCCTGTTACTTTTTCTTCCATTGAATGTGTGGCGCAGCTGTTCTGGAATCTCGAGGTTTGAGTGTCTTTCCCCCAAGGGAGATCCGCCGTGCTAGAACTAACCCGCTCCGCTGGATGGCGACATCAATGGCGGGGTCAAGGAGTATCTATAGCTTGTTGGACGAAAGAAAGGGAGTACGTTGGTGGGGCGGGCTTACGCAGGCGTGGGATGGATGCCTCAGGCCTCGCGGCATGCACGACTTGTCGAGAGGAATGATAAAAAGTGTGCGTGCCATGGGTCAACTCGGCATGGAAACAAGGCACCATCGAATGCAGATGCCACTGGTGCTGTGCTGAACCAATTGCCGAAAAAGAGTGAAAGAAGGCGGGGGAGGCGAGGGTCATTCAACGCCAATGAACTCTGGAGGTAAAAAAATACTTGTTCGTAGAAGAACAAGACATTCAGACACCACAGTAGGAGCCATCGTCCGTGCAGCAGAGCCCTCAGGAGTACACTTACGCAACAGATAATAACTCGAAGCCAGTAGAATCAAGCATCCCCCACTGCTGTGCAAATTTGGTTTTGCAGTTTGCCCTCCGCAATCACACCCAAGTTTGATGGGGTATTGCGAAAGATCGTTGGTGCGAAAGGGCATGTGTACACATACAGGACATCGCTTAGTTCTGTCACGGATCCTACCTGTACTATTTCCGAACATGTTGCTGTGGTTGACCGAAAAACCCTGATGTACACTGATGAAAGGCCATTGATGCCTGAGGTCGGCATTTTATTCTCGACCCGTATTACTCAGTGTGCGACCACGCAAAAGGAAAGTGTACCGAATGGGCTACCATGGAACAGGAGGTAATCGGTAGAGGCGATAATGGACACAGCTAGTGAGGTTTTACAACAATATATTGACAGTAACCCAGGCACGGATGGTTGTGTGTTCTGTTTGGTTTCATGGATGTTTCTCTTTGCAGGCCTTGGAGCAGACGATGAGTGACGTAGACCTCCAACTGCCTGGCATCGCCGATCACGACGCCATGCCGAAGCCACAGCAGCAGCAATGGGTTGGGTCCGGGGGCAAGGTGAGGATACCGCAGCATCCTTGAGAGAAAGATGAGAGGGGGAAGAAGAGGGAGATCCACAGCGGTAGCTATCAAGAAACAGATTTCGTTCATATAGGCGTAGCAAGGAGCTGGGGGACATGGATTTGGTGTGGCACGAGCGAAAGGTGTCCTTATATTGTGTGTGCCGGGTCCAACCATGTGCAAAGCTAGATCGGGAGAATTAGGCTTGCGTTCGTGTGCTTGTCTTCAAGAAACCGACGATTGGAGGAGCCCAAGGTACTCTGGAATCCTTTGGATGGTCAAGGTCGTGGGTTCGAATCCCGGCTTGACACAATTATTCAGAAGAGCATACTCTATTCGTGAGTAGTATGCCATGTTCGACTCAATGTTGACGAGGGGGGGGAAGAGGATATGCTCGAAGAGGATTGCTGCGCTTCTCGCAGTACAGGCGAAGACATGCACCGCAGAGAGGAATTGCCCTGGGTATCGTAAAATCGGGACGTATCTCCTCAAGTGTATGTGCTCACGTGTTTGTTTCGTCCGGTGTTTTGTGGCGCTAGTCTACATGTTTCGGTGTATATTTGACGTGTCAGCCGGGGGCAATATAGGGACTTTTTCTGTTTTTTGTCCCACCTTCCCTCTGCGATGGGGAAGGCAATACAGCTGGGGCGACAACATTTTACGACGTAGACAAGAATGAAATTATGAAATGCAGGCATGGGAAACGTAGCTGTAGAGTGCGGGAGGGGAGGTGGTGGAAGGAATGGAGGCGTGAGTGCGGTGTGGCGGTGGGGACAGGTCGTTTCTGCTGTTCAGTACGCAGAGGAGACAACGGGATGGCAGACAGACTTAGCCATCGCTGTGTGCTCCTTTTCCATGGTACATACAGTACATCACGCGTCTTTCCCTGCGGAATATTTTTGTTTCTTTTCTCCTGCCGGCTGTTGAGCAGCAGCACATGCAGGAGCACCAGTACCAGCAGTATCAACGGCACCGTCAGCGACAGCAGGAGCAGCAAGGACCGCCTCCTCCTCCACAAGACAATGGGCGGGTAAGTTTCCCCTTCGTCGTTCCCACACGCCACACCCCTTGCAGTCTTGCACTTTGTACGACGCTGGTACCGGCACATCGCCCAAGCTTGTCGCAGGCAGCCAACAGCTCTCGAGGGGGGAAATGTTGTGTCGATACGATGGCAGCAGTTCTCCGTTAAACCCACCTCGTTTAAGCAGCAGCACTTGTCACTGCTGATAATGACGACGTTGTTGAGGTTCATTCACACCACGAAATAACCACTCACAAGGAGCAACACCTCCCGATGCACTGCCCTCTCGGTTGTTCCCTTGCAGCAGGACGTCCAAAAGGCTAAGCTGAACCTGTCGAACGGGATCGAGGTGGAGCCGGTGGTCCTCGACAAGACGAACGTGATGATCATCGGGCCCACGGGGTCGGGCAAGACTCTGCTGGCCAAAACGCTTGCGAAGCTGGTAGACGTGCCTCTCGTGATTGCGGATGCGACGTGCCTCACACAGGTGTGCGCTTGTGTTTGTTTGTCGTTGTTTGTTAGCATCGACCGCGCATACCGTCTGACCAATGAAGATTCGTCAGTCTCAGCGCGGTTGAAAACAGAAAACGTTTCTGAAGGCCGTGATTTGCGACGCCGTTAGAGGGCGTCATGGGGTAGGCTAAGCTAATATCGGTTTTTGAGAAAACGGACGACACATGTCTACCAAGGCTGCTGCTTTGTTTGCGTATGTGTGTGCGGTGTTTTGTCAGGTTGGGGATTTCATTTCTTGTTTCTTCGCAGATTCGTTTGTTCTAGTTTCATATGTCGTTCGTTTGTTTTTGGCATCGACGTTTGTAATCGTCCGTAAGTCTTGGCGCACCATGATTCACCACGCGCCTTTATGTACAAGTGTTGTAACTAGTGCCTAAGCTTAATTTCTGGCAACCGTGGCTCAAACAGAAAAAATTGCCTAGCGTAGGATGTGGGATGGCCGTGAGGTATACATCACGGCCCATACCACGTCAAGACTATCGGCGTGCCCCCTGCCTCCCTTGATTGATTCGTCGGGGCCCCTTCCCGGTGTGTCTGTTCGCTACCCTTGTTGGTCCGGTCCTCAGGCCGGATACGTGGGCGAAGACGTCGAGTCCATCCTGCACAAGCTGTACATGGAGAGCGGCCAGGACATCGAGCGCTGCCAACGCGGAATCGTCTACCTCGACGAGATCGACAAGGTTAGGTTTGGTCTGCATCTGGTTCGCACTCCCAGTAGTTGCGCTTTGACATGTTTCGAGATGAGCATAGGTCGGCAGAAAACGATTGTTTTGGGATTTCTCTGTAACGGATTGAGTTTTTTCTGGCCTTAAAACCTAGCGTTCGTAAACCTAGCGACATTGAATAAACACCGTCACACTGTTCGTACTTCGGGTCTTGCTTTTTGACCATGTTACGTCCTATCAAATGTTTGGGCTGTGGCGGTAGTTTTTTTGTGGGTTTGATTTTCGGCCAACTGATTATTTTTTATTGTCCCATGACCTGTTCAATAATGTGGACATAGTCCATACTACGAAAGTATGAGGATGCTATGCTACATTGCCGGTGATTGTTTGCCATTATGCATACCTGAATGCACATGTAGTGTCGGTGGTGATGACGCAAGTGGGATGGACTCGTTGCAGTGTAAAAAATACCATTTTTTTTTTTTCTGTTCCTGAGCCGCTGAGTCATTCAGTTCCTGGCGACCAGATGTCCATCGCGCTGTGGGTGACGCAAGCTGCGTTATTATTTGCCTGAAGTGATACTTTTCGAACACATATCTCCTGGCTTTTCTTTTTGGTTGTCAGATTTCAAGGAAGACCGAGAACGTCAGCATCACCCGCGACGTCAGCGGGGAGGGCGTGCAGCAGGCCCTCCTCAAGATCCTAGAGGCAAGTCCCATTGTGTCTCTATTGTTGTTCTTGTTCTATTGTGAATGCGTTTGTCGGCCTATTGTTCTTGGTTTGTTTCCTTTGGTTGCGGTCTCGTTAAAAATCAAGTGAGTATATTTTGGACCAAGCAAACCACGCGTGGGTGAGGGGCGGGGTCAACCCCCCCCCGGCACTGGTGGTGGACCAAGCAAACCACGCGTGTGATGAACCCAGCAAACCACGCGTGTGGTGAACCAAGCAAACCACGCGTGGGTGAAAGGGGGTGTCCGGGGGCAGTTTACCCCCCCCCCGGCACTTGTGGCGGACCAAGCAAACCACTGGTAAACTGCTGCTGCTGTGTGTACACATGACGTACACATGACCTTCATCAAACGAACGTACATACAACAACCACCTATCATAGCCACACAGGTTCCCAGCTGCTGCCGGGGGGTGCACGTGTTTGTATCTCACAGCTGCCTGTGTGCATCTTTCGCTGTGTGTGTCCTGTATCTGTCTGTATCCAGCAGTTCAGTTACGACATGATCATCAGCGGTCACACTGCATGCATTCATGGCACGGAGCCCCTGCATACACCCTATTTACAAATTCTTCCAACCAGGGGTGGGGGGGAGGCAACACCTCCGGACATGTTTCTCGCTTCTTTGTGCCCTGGGCTGCGGGAGGCGCGTCCCCGGAAAACCAAAACGCCAAACTACTACACAGCAGCAGCCTACACATTCCGCACACACAGCAGGCTAAGCAGTGCATAGCAACACAGGAGGCAACCCATATGTTGCTGCTGCATGTCTACTGCCATGGGCTATACAGTATCAGACATGGTTGCGTAGCAGCTACCTGTTTGTGTATCGCGATGAACCACAGGAGCGTGGCCAACCACCTCCTCTAAGCGCGCGTGTACATGGATAGGTATAACTAACTGCACATCATAGCAAGGCGCACACATAACGTACGGCAAGAGCAGTCGCTGCACGTACGTCTCGCCGCTCTGTGTGTGTGTTTGATTCTCTTTCTCTGTGTCTGTCTTTCTCCTCGATTCCGGGTCATCATGCTGTCTCTCTCGACTGAACAATCAACACTGCTGCGGGGGCACGAAAACCCTGCATACCCGCCTTTTACACAGATATTCTTCATGCGCAGGGGGGGGGGATGTACTCATAGTCGTGCATGCCGTAGTCGTTAGACCATTGACCTCGCATCCCTACAAAGCCGGGACGGAGCACGCCGGGTTCTCACCGGACCAGGCTCTCACATCACCAAGCGCGAAGCGCCGTGAGA